>JAZHPD010000083.1:0-101081 GCA_037575805.1 Lecanicillium sp. G3 | reverse complement strand
ACTATAATGAAATGAAATTGGTGCGTGGGGGGTGGTGGGCCCATTTATAGAATTTTTCGCTGGATGCAGCAGCCCACTTGTGGTTTATTTATTTACTTTTTTTTTTTTTTTTTTTTTTTTTTTTTGCTCCGAGGTTTCGTGTTGGCCTTGGCTTTCGCGCTTTACGGCGGCAACCGCAGGATAATAATTCCCTTGATTCTTGCTCCTGCTCGCCAAGGAGAGGGGGTGGCGGAAAAGGTAGTTGGCAACGGTATAGTAAAATGCGGCATTATAATACTTTTGATTTTCGCGATAACTCGCGTAGATATTATCCAAGTGGAAACATGTCTATTTTGTTCGTTCATTTACTTGACTGTGTTTTTTTATTTTATTTTTATTTTTATTGTTCTAATTATACTCACTTCGTCATGTACTCGGTGTGAACAGGCGCTGGGGCACCGCCGCTGCGGACACCCGTTTTCTGCGTGTGTGCGTGTGTGTGTGTGTGTATGTGTGTGTTGTCTGCAGCGAACGACCCTTGGCAATTTCGCAAGAACGTGTTGGCCGGCGCCTTCTTTTGCGCAAACTGAACCTGCTGCAACTTTGTTGTGACTTTTCACCCTCATCACGCGCATTGGCTGTGGTTTTTTTTTTTTTTTTCCCTTGTCACTGTTTCTCTTTATTTCTATTTTATTTTATTTTATTTTATTTTTTGTGACTATCGTCTCGTCGTCATTCATCTCTCGCTAATTTTTGTCGGTCTGGTCAACTCACTCTCGCGCATCTATTTGTTCCGGGACCCGGTGACTCTCTTCTCTCCGCAGTGTCTTTGCCAATTTTCTACCTTTCTCATTTCCAAAACAAAGCCGTGTTGAACCCCGCGACCCGCGAGCGCGCGCGCGCGCGCCCACGCCCGCAATTGTCTGGTGACGGGACTGAGGACTGAGTGTTTTTGACTCTCGCGCCCTTCCGTCGCAATCTCGACAAAGACACCACCCGCACTCACACCGAAACACCACGCGCGCAGCGCGCGCCATGATCGTCATCTTTGCAGAAACACACACGCCTTCTCCGCAGCAGAAGATGAGACCACACCGGACGATAACCTCCCTGGGCGAACCTTGCAGCCAGCGGCGCACAGCACTGGATCGCGGGCCCTCGAGACACAGGTCTCGCACACCTTTTCTGTATCTGTGTGTATGTGCCGGGTGTACCAGACCAACCCCTCCTTCTGACACACTCGAAATGTTCCTGCAATTGTGTCATTTGTTTACTTATGACTTCCATCACATTTGTCACTGATTGTCTGTCCCCTCGTTGGCAAAAAGTAAAAAAGACCCTGCATCCAGACAGCCCGCCACACGGGCCATGCTTCGGTCCCAGCTCTCGGGCCCTTCGATATCCAAACTCCTCGCCCTTGACGAGTCCCAAGACATCCAAGAATTGTTACCGAGATTCATAAAAAAAATAATAAAAGAAAAGTCAACGTCATCCGCGTCACCAGCTCAGACCCAGGCACATCATTTATTCCCTTCCCTTGTTTCCCTTTTGTCATCTCAAAACCCGCACTTTGTCGTCTTTCTTTCTTCATGGTGCGACAAACGCATGGGCGGCAACGGTGGGGAATTGTCTCATATACAATGTCCTCTGCCTTATTGTTTTCTTTCGCTTTTTCATCCCGAGTCATGCCAAGCGACTGCAAGCAATTCGAAATTGCTTGTTTGGGTTTTCAGCCCATGCTCGCCTCTTCCCACTGCCGACCAAAACTGTCGCATTCCTGGCGGCATCGACAAGGGCTGCAGACCCCGGTAACGCGTCGTACGACTTGACCAACAGGGTTATAGCTATAACATATAATTTTTTCTCACCACACACCCTGGTTACGGCAAGACCCTGTCACCCGTCCGGCGGCTCCGGGACTGTATCCAGATGCCTGTGTGATGTGTCGCTTTCTTGGCGAGGGAGAATCTGCGGCGACGGCAGCTCGAAGTGGTGCGGAGGAAAGGGCACCCCATTAAACTCTCGATCTGAGCTGTGCGCATACAGCCATGTTTCCAGGAACCGACGATACCCTTGACCGACAAACAGGTCAGCAAGTGAAATGAAATCCGAAACATATGCCCGCACATACCTTCTCCATGGGTAAATTGGATGCTCAGATACCGAATGTCGAGGTCCCCCGCATCGGCGGACGGTCCTGTGGAAAACACTCTTGGTCGCATCCGCTGCGCAAGGGATCGCCTCGAGCTTTCTGGTGCGCTTCCGCGACGGCCGTGTACCACGAGGCGCACTTGTTTTGAGCGGTCCTCTCGTCCGCGCAACTCCCCCTCGAAACTGTGCACATCATATTCCCGATACGCACCCCCAATCTTGTTGGCCAACACGGTCAGCGAGTGGCACGTCGTGTAACGGTCGCGCCACAGCTTGAGCCGCTGGATGGCGCCGATACCCTTAACTTTTCCGTAGCTGTCGGTGCGGCCGTGTACATTTGTCCACACGACGTCGACATCAAAGAAGTCTACTAGATCCTTGCGGCGCACGTCGCCTTGGAAAAGGAACGACCCATCTACTGAAGTGAACTCGTACCGGACTGAAATGTACTGATCGTGTATGCAGACACCCTCGTCTGAGATGTATCGTATGCGATGAGGCTCGGTGAATGTAACATAGCGCTCGAGGTCGGACGGGTCGTGATACTGTCGGTGGCGCGAGTGCAGTGTGTGTGGAAACACCTCCGAGGGTACATCCGATGGCACTGAGGGGTCAAAAAGGTCAGCAGGGTCGAGATGGAAGATTCGGAACTTTCATACAGTAGTGCTCAAGCAGCTCATTTTGGTAGCTACATTGCCACAGAACCCGGCGCTGCTCAGAACCGACCACTTCCCAGGGTCCGAGGTATACAGTTCGCTCCTCGGGTGTGTCTTGGAAAAGAATACTATAAGGTCAGAGACATGACAGGAACAAGCAGCAGGCAAACGAAAAGCGGCAAGCGGCAAGCGTCCTTTGACATACATGGTGGCTTGAAAGCCCGGCGGTCCTATGTCGAGGGGACGCAGACTGGAGCGAGGCACGAAGGAGCCTCCGATCGATGAGGGAGCAGAAGCTGTAGAGACGCCCGAGGTCGGCGTCCAAGTGGAATCAATTGGACTGACGTAGGAACGACTGTAGGTAGGCGGACGACCGAGCGAAGAAGAGGTAAAAGACGAGCCAGAAGAGGACATGCTGCAGGAGCAGCCAGAGGCGTGACGATCAGGTCACGTCGGCTGTGGGGGAGGGGAACCTGGCATGCCAAACTGGTTACCGAGGCGCAAACTGACGCCAGCAGGGAGTCGAGGAGATGCGACACAGCACCGCCGACGCTGGTTCAAGATGGGATAATGAGCTTTAAGCAAAGCAGAGCAATGGCCTGCCAAGTGGGCTGCGTAGCGTTTGTGTTTGTGTAGTAGCGAGGACAATGTTAAATCTTGACCCCATGGTACCAGGGCAGGCAATGAGGTCCACGCCTCCACGAGATGGCGCTCGATGATGTAGCGTGCGTGCGTGCTTCTGGCTCAACGGCGCTCGATACTACCCGACTGCAGTCGCCGTGGTGCAGGCTGAGGCGTGTGGCCTGTGAGCTGTCGAGGATCAATCAGTAGCTGCGACAAGTCAACTGCAACCCCAGGCGATGGACTTGACCTTGACACGGGAGCGGCTCGCTAGCCAGGCCCTGTGGTGCCATTAGGCAAATGCAGTGCGGAAGCATCTCAGCACCTGGCGTTGGCAGCGTGCTGCAGTCGTTGGAGGCGGAGGTCGAAGCCGTCTGGAGGGGGCGGCCAGAGCCGTTCCACTAGCGGCGGTAGCGCCGGCCACGGGGGTTGAGCGCGGCCTGTGATGGGCTGTCGCGGCGCCGTTGGGTGGTGGCCTTGGTGGCACTGGTGGGGGAGAATGAGAGACGAGGTGGACCATGGCTGAAGGCACGAGTTTGAGAACATGATACGAGGCGTAGAAGAGCCCGAGAGATGAAGATGTTTATGCACAAAAAAGATGGCGATGGAGGTTTAGAGTAATTGTTTGCGTGCTTACAAGTGCTCGTTTGCTGTCCGGGTTGCCAGCTGTCAACCGGCCAGTCTGCCAGTCTGCCAGCTGCCAACAGATACGTATCTTTCCGAGTGCAAACGCTTCGATTAAGTTGAGCTGCCCCGCCTGCGCTGCATCTCGCAAGGGCGAACCCGCAACTTCACTTACCAGCTACATCGTCACAACGCACGCACATGGTACGCGACATCACCAGCATCCATCACCATCTTGCGCACAACTTTCCGCCTCCAACATGTGCCTCGCATGCTCATCTCCCCAAACCTCTCGTCTTGGCGTCGCATGCGGAATCAAGTCCAAGTCAGAGTTTGCCGTCACAGACATTAAAAGCGCCACTCCAGCTTGGAAACTCCACCAACACCACCACGGCCAGACAAACACCGTCCAAGCATCACGTTGCGCCCACAGCTCTATCGACTATTGACCTGTGTGCTATTGTCTAGCGTCCACCGTCCAGGGTCTCTGTCCGTCACCCGATTGCATGTAATGCAAGCCTAGCTTTGCCTAGCCAGCCTAGTTGTGCCTCGCAGCCCAACCAGCCCTCTCACAGGCTCTCAGCTCTCAGCCTGCTTCCAGCTGTCTCCACCAACAGGGGCCTTCGCCTATCCTACCTCAGTCTCGTTGATTAGCGGCTCATCCAATCCTCTGGTACTCGTGCGCCTGCCTTTGTCTCCTGAGCCTGGGCCCCGAGCCGCGATATTCTGTCCCACGAGTCGTTTCTCATGTCATGCGAGACAAGGCAAGACAGCTCTTCATCAGCCTTCAAGCCAGCCTGACTTGCCGACCCCGACCTTTGGCCTGACCCCGCGTGCCCTGCTTTGCCATGCCTGCTCTGCGCCTGGCGATAGGGGACCAACAGAAGTAATTTGCAGAGCTTGGCGCCGTTGCTGAAATTAGTCTCCTCAGCACCCTCTCAGCGCCGGCCTGGCCTCGTCTACTTTTTCCTCGCCGCATCCAACTTTCTTGCCGCTCTCATGCTCTTTGTCGGCCGCGCTCCTTCGTATACCGGTGACAATGCCGCTCGGTTCGTCGCTTGGGCCCAGGAACCGTGGTTTTCTTGGTGCCGATAGCTCTGCCTTGTCCACGCAGGATCTGCAAGTACGTACCTTGATCTGTGATGCGTCACTCGCTAATCTTGTAGGACCGTCATCAACTGCGATATGAACTAGATCTGAATTCCTGGAATTTCCGCATTTGGGGTGTCGCAGCCTCTGGATTTCTGACCGATTCGTACGTCTTGTCTGACTGACGTTGGGCGTGTACCTCTCTAATCCAGCGCAGCTACAACCTCTTTTCAACAAATGTTATTCTCGCATCCATAGCCTTTGTATATTACCCTCATGGCAACGAATGGCCAGGTCTTCTCATCAATCTTTTTACCCTCCTCGGGTCCGTCATTGGCCAGCTTTCATTTGGCTTTCTTGCAGACTACTATGGACGAACGCGACTTTACGGAATCGAGCTGGTACTCGTCATTGTCTCGACCATTGGTGTAGCTACAAGCAGTCATGGATACAATGACATGTCATTCTTGGGGCTGTTCATTTGGTGGCGCTTCGTCATGGGCATTGGTAAGTTTTCTGTCGAGGCGTTGTGTGCCCCAGCTAACAGTATAGGAATCGGTGCCGAGTACCCCCTGAGCGCAGTCATTACCTCGGAATGGGCGAGCACACAGTCAAGAGGAACCATGCTTTCTAGCGTATTCTTGATGCAGCCTGTCGGCCAAGCACTCGCACAGCTTGTTGGACTTTGGGTGCTGCTCGGCTTCGAAGACAGCAAAAAACTGAAGGACCTTCGCTGTGGCTTGGATACGCTCCATGAGGAAGAGTGCCGCAAAGCTGTAGATGGCATTTGGCGAATTGTGATTGGATCTGGAGCTATTCCTGCCTTGCTTGCCATCATCTTTCGATTCTTCCTCTTTGACTGCGGTCTCTACAGCCTCGAAGTTCGCAACAAGCCCGCAGTTGCCATTATGAACACCCAGAGAGTCTACGGAACACCCGCAAGTCCCACGATACCGAATCCTGCGGCACAGCATCCCGCGATACAGCATCCCGCGATACAGCATCAGAATTCGTTCCCCCTGCAGCATGCAAATGGAAATCTCCACAACGAAAGTTCGCCGCGGCCCATGCCGATTCAGTTTTCCAAACGAGACATGCACGATTACTTTATACGCGACAAGAACTGGATTTATCTCTTTGGAACAGCCATGACATGGTTTTTCTTGGATGTAAGCTTCTACGGACTATCGCTCGACAACAAAGGCACGCTCTCCGACATGTGGGCTACGACGCCACCGACGCCTATCGATGAAAATTTGGAATGCTGGAACTCAAGCCTTCCTGGAGGAACATCGACGGTGCCGACATGGGTGAAGCGTGGTCGTCTTCCGGCGTGGCAAACCGACTCTACGCATCCTTGCAACACAATTTTCGACGTCTTAGTGGAGCAAACAAAGCAATATCTGCTCACGGTATCGTTGGCCTCCATAGCAGGAAGTGTCTGCTTTATCATATTTGCGAATCGGATCCCCAGGCGGCAGTGGCTTACAGCGTCATTCATTATCCTGGCCATTTTGTTTGTCATCACAGGCGGTGTCTACTATGGCGTCCACCGAGAGAGTGCAGCACCAGCAACTGTCGCCTTTGTCGCTATCTGCCATTTCATGTTCAATTTTGGTGAGTTACAACGCGAGTTGATACCCCCGTCACAAAACTAACTTGCATACAGGCGCCAACACTCTCACATTCATCATCCCCGCCGAAATCTTCCCTACATGCTACCGCTGCACATGCCACGGCATCTCAGCCGCCGCTGGTAAGCTCGGCAGCATCGTGGCGGTACTGGTCGTCTTTGGCATCCACAAGGCGTACGATAGCGACACGCGCCAGGGCCTCATCTTCCTGCTCTTTGGCTCCGTCGCCGTCGTCGGTGCGCTCTTCTCGTGGGCGTACCTACCTGACTCGCAGCGCTGGGTCGTGGAACCGACGGGCGACGGCCGCGAGAAGCGCTTCCTCGAGACCAAGGACCTTGAGGAGCTGGGAGAAGGAAGGGAGCGCGCGCTCCAGGCGGGCGAGGTGGTCACGTTCAAGGAGCGCTGGGGCGAGCTGCGCAGTCGCAGACGGGAGAGGAGGGCGCGTTCAGCTGCGTAGAGATCGGGAAACCTCTTTTGTTGTATATTATGTACAAGTCATGTAAGCGAGTATGTCGTTGTCTTGCTTTGGTCTATTTTCCCTCGTTATTTTTCTATTTGTACACACAATGGCCAGCGAATATAATACAGATTTTTATGATACGTATGCATATATATATATATACTTATAGCAGAGGCACCGGCGCCGGGTTCTTGATGAGAATATCGGCAGTATCAGCGTACAAATCGTCCGCGCTCGTCGTAGCCTTGACATGCGCATTCTGCTCCAGCGCCTCCACCCACCGCGCCCACCTCGCTCCCCCAGTGCCGCCGCCGCCATCACCTGTCGGCTGCTGCTGCTGCCACCCCCGCCGCGGCTGGAGAATTGTCCGCAGCCGCAGCGCAAACGGCGCGACGTGCACGTCCACGAGACACAGCTCGCCGCCGAGGAAGTACGGCCCGCGCTCGTCGGCGGCGCACGCGAGCTTGTCGATCTGCGCGGCGAGGTTGGTCGCCAGGGCGGGCTGTCGCGCGAGGTCGGTGTTCTGGAGGAGCGTGTAAAAGGCGGAGAGGAGGTCGGTGTTGATCTGTATTTTTTTGGCGGGTTAGCCTGATATGAAAGGGGGAAAGAGAGAGAGAGAGAGAGAGAAAGAGAGAGGAGGGAGGGGGGCATACGTGATTTATCCAGAAGCGGCAGTTTGCTTTTTGCCGCGCGTCGGAGGGGAGAAGCGCGATGCGCGTGTCCAAGTCCTCGAGCTAGATATTCATTAGCAACTCATCGCCTTCGCCGTATACAGGCACGGTATGTACTCACATATTCCAGAATGACAGCCGATTCTGCGCACGCCCAATCGCCTGACCGAATTGCCGGCACCTTGCCTTTCGGATTCGCTTCCGGCAGCGCATCCTGCGCCGTCGCCCTATTCCCACCCGCACCTGCCCCGCCTCCGGGGCTCTTCTTGTACGGGTCCGTCTCGCAGTACTGGTACCCCAGCCCTTTCGCCTCGAGCGCGATCCACACCCTCTGCGAGAACGGGCACCAGCACGCCGCGTGCAGCTTCACCTCGCTCTCCCGCGCGTGCTTCCTCGCCGTCGCCGCCGCGGCGCCGCTCGCCCTCCGCTGCGGCGGCTGCGTCTTCCTGCTCTCCTTCTCCCGCGCCGCCACGTGCCGCTGCACGCTGTTCTTCTTGATCTCGTCGCTCCTGGCGAGCGTGTGCTTGTGCGGGCCCGCCACGCCGTCGGCTTTCCCGTTGCCGCCGTTGCCGTTGACGCGCTGCACCGTCCAGAAGCGCTGGCCGTGGTAGCCCGCGGCCAGGGCGGCGGCGGCGGCGGCGGCGTTGGTCGCGTCGCTGGCGGCGCCGCCCTCGAGCTGGAAGGGCTCCGCGGAGGGCGAGGCGGACGGGTAGTACTCGGTGATCTTGATCTTGACGTCGCAGAGGTCGCGCTCGCGGGCGCTGCGGCGGCGGCGCTTCTTGTTGGGGTCCTCGGTCTTGGGGGTGCCGGGCGGGCGGCCCTTCATGCGGCAGTCCCAGTAGTGCGAGACGAAGGGTTTCCGCTTGTATTTCTGGGTAGAGCGGTGGGAGTAGACGTTGTCTACGTGGGGGAAGTAGGTTTCGAATCTCGTTCTTGTTAGCATTCTGGTATATAAAGTGAGATGGGTCATGTAGAAGAGTGAATGAGTAGGTTGAGTCGGGTGTGCGAATGAAATGAGATGTATACGTACTGCTCTTGAGTGAGAACAATCATCTCATCGACATTGAACAGCTTCTCACGCCAGGCCTCGAGATCCGGCGGATCGACGACAATCTTGCCCCCAAGCTTCCCCAGCGCGACCGGCGCTGTCCCATTACCTGCTCCGTCAGGTACACCGGCACCAGCACCAGCGCCACCGCCGGGCTGCAGCGGCGCGGGCGCAAAATGCATCTGCTGTCCCATGGTCGGCGGCGCCATCGCGCCGTGCGGATGCGGTACAGGCACAGGCGTGGGCGCCAGTATCCCAAACTGTCCCATATGCTGCTGCTGCTGCTGCTGCTGCTGTTTATCTCCTCCCGCCGCCATCGGAGCTTGAGGTGCTGTCTGCGCGCCGCTGCCGTTCCCTCGTCTCCTCCGCTGTTGCTGTTGCTGTTGCTGTTGCTGCCGCTGCCGCTGCTGCCGCCGCCCATCATCCGCTGCTTGATATTCCAGCCTTCCAAACACAGGATTTCCTCCCGTCGAGCGATATGCCTCTCCTATGGCAACGGCGGCGGCAGCAGCAGAGGAAGGATACGCGAGACCACCCATGTCAAGCGCGCCGACTTGATACTGGTGCTGCTGTGCCTGCTGTGCCTGCTGTGCCGCTGCCGCTGCCGCTGCTTGTTGTTGCTGCGCTGCTTGCTGCTGTGCCGGCTGCGGCTGGCCGCTGCCGGCGGCAAACGACCCCGAAGCCATCACTTTCGACAACGAAACCGGTTGTTCTGGGCGTGGGCAGGGCAAGCGATATGAGAAAAAAAAATAAAAGTACAGCGACAAGGCTCGACGCTTCGATGTATAAGCCGGGGACACTCGCCCGCCAGCGCGACTTTTTGCTTGCTGCTTTTAGGACTCGTCGAGATGGAGGACGACAAAGTGGGCGGAAGTGGGTAATGGCTGAGGCGTGGGTGTCAAAAAGAGCGACGCGCGCACGGGCCACTCTGGGACCCCCCAGACTTGGGTTGCGCCGTTGAGTGTGGCACTGGGCTGGGCAATTCACATTTTCAGCTCTATTTAGACTTTATTAAATTTCATAAAACTCCAATATTAAAATGTATAGCTTGGTGAGTCAAAAATAGTACCGCCTTTGTAAGCTCGCGTGGGAGGCTGCGCACTGCAGCAGCACCACGTCTCTGAGTACCGGAGGACAGGGTCCTCATCCAACATTCGATTCATATAATACAAGTAAATATCCAACGCCGGCCGCCGTCATAATCATAAAATTTCAATATATACGTTGAACACAACGCTGTGGTGTTCCATTACCCGTGCATCGGCTCGTTCCCAGTGTCCCATGACGACAGATCCATTGCCTCCATCGGTCCCATGTTCATCAACGCCCGCAAGACTCCCTCATTTTGGATGTGCGCTGCCTGATGCGCATTCATGTTGTCCCAGCCAGGGGACATGCCGTACGGCATAGACTGAGCGGCCATATGTTGCTGTTGCTGCATCTGATACGGCGTCTGCGCGGCGCTGAAGAAGCCAGCATGCGCAGCGCTGTTCATCGTCTGCGGGGACGCCCCCGATCCAAACATTTGCCCGTTGGTAGCGTTCTGCTTCGGCAATCGTCCATCGGAGGCGGTACTAGAGTTGGGCGTCGGGTCGTTGGACGGGCCGTCTGGTGATTCTGTGCTCTCGCCGTGCACCTCGCCAAAGCTGGAAATATGGCTTCTGCCGTTGGCAGCCTTGTCGTACATGCTATCTGACGTCGGGGTCAGACAAGGAACTTGTTGGTCCACAGACAACCATGTGGGGGCCCCGAATGCCGCAGTTCCGGGTAATCCCATTCCAGACGGCTCGGATGCAGGCTGCGGCCGGGCGTTGTCATCCTCGGAGTAGTTGTAGTCTCGGTATGATAATATACCCCTCACGCTTTCAGGGTCATCGCATATATTCCTTGGTGATCCATTGCCGTTGGGCTCGGGCTATACAAGTCAGCTGAGATTCAATGCAGTCGCCTTGATAATGGGAGCATACTGTATCGGCACGAGAAAATGCATTCTTGAGCTTTGGTATCCTTGATGCAAGTGCCTCGAAATCCACGTCGAGTTGTACAAGGAATGATTCTGTGAGTGGGTTGCGCTTCTTCAAGGCATTCATAGCAGAAAGCAAGAAACGGAGCGAATCGGCTGTGGCATCGTCGTCCGGGCGGCTCTTGAGGTATTGGACGAATACGCGGGCGGCCACGTAGAGCGTGAAGGAGATGAAGGGATTCATCTAAACAGTTAGCGCTATGCACACGACGACAGAATCAGATCGACAGGAACTTACGGCTGATAGGTCCATGTGCGAAACGGTTCGCATGACGCTGGCAATTTCATTGGCGGCAGTTATGCAGCGTACCTTGCTCTCGGACGACAGGGTTGCAGGAAGCTTGTGCGTCTCGGCCTTGAAGATGGCGGCCTGGTGCAGGCAGATTGTGGCTGTATGGATGGACATGTTCATGAAGACGATATTTGGGTTGGATAGCCCAGAAGGGAGTTTGAGATTCGACGGCAAACACAGCGACGTGTTGAGCAGAATGTTGTCCATTTCGCGGTGACGCTTCCAAAAGGGGCCGTTGACGTCGCCATCTTGCTCCTCGCCATCCGGTCTGTGAAGGTGGACCAGGTTGCGACCGAAAAGCGATGCCAACAGTACAATGGCTCCGAATGACGACAGTTTAGCTGCGCCTGCGGGACTGGCGCATTCGTCCAACGTCTGCGACTGCTCAGGTCGGCTCATCTCGAATGCTTCTTCCGAGGCGGGAAGGTTGGTAAGGATATCGCGTTCATCAATGGTCATGGGCCAGCCGGTTCCTATGCTTGCGTATCGGTCTTCGCAAAAGGCCATCCAAAAAGTTCGGCGCCTCTCTTCGCGTTCTGTCCAGTCTTTGGGCGGGGGAAGACACTGCTTGACATCCAAGCCTGCGCCGTCTAGTCTATGCAATCCGATCCTGATGACTGTGAGCGTGTATCATGGCAAAATGGTGGTTGGAAAAAAAAGCTTACATTTGTGCTAAGCGGACTGCCGATCCTGTGTTGACCCAGGCGCGGGGGAAGTACATCATTTTCATCTCGTAACAGGCCAACAGGACATGTGCCTGGCAGTGCGCGACTGAAATCATGTGTTCGCCGAAACCTTTGATGTAGTCTGCCTCTACGTATTTGCGGGCACGTGCATAGAAAAGGTGTTTGAGATCGGAGTACTTGTCTGTGATGGAGCAAGCCATGGTCCACATGGCATAGCGAAGACAGACTGGCGGACGTTGATTCGGAGCCCTGGGACGGTCAGCCGGACGGAGTGGGAATGGGCAGGAAAAGAAGGCTTACAAGTTCATGGCGGCCAGATAACGGTAGCGGTGGATCATGGGCACGGAAGGATGGACCTTTTCAAAGTAGATCTGGTGCAGCTCGTCGATGGTTTCCTGTGCCGGCAGGGGTTCTTCGAGACCGAGACCAATCATTTCCCAACTAAAGTTGCTGCCGTCGTTGTTCATGGACATACCCATGTTGGCGTTGAAGTTGAGGTCCTCGACAGGCATGGCACGCGGGGACTCGGCAGAGTAATTCCAACGGTCCATGTCTCGTTCGCCGGGCATGGCAGAGACGGAGACGGCAGCGGCGGAGGGCCTGCCGGCGCCGCTTGAAGATGACTGCGCCTGAGAGGTCTGGGGAGGATCTTGTGTCTTGAGGAGAGTTTCCACTTGTTCTGTGACGGGTTAGCATACTTGTGGGCTGGATGGCATTTGGCACGGGCGGCACGGCACTTAGTCGCTCTTCGAGGGCCTTGACATAGCCTCTCTTGGGACCGCTCTTCCTGCGCTGCTCATCGTAGGCACACGAGTGGCCGAGCCTGGAGCATGTGCTGCAACTGGGCCGCAAGCCGTCGCACTTGAGCTTGCGTTTACGGCAGATCATGCAGGCCAGACGCTTCGGCTTGGGAACGCTAGAGTTGTCGGGAACGTTGTCCGTGGGGTTGTCTGCAACGTTGTCGTTGCCGCCGTGGTCACCAACGGGGCTGCGGCTGGCAGTATCGTTATCCTCGGAGCCTGACATGTTGAAGAAGAGCCGAGCTCGGGAGAGTCTGTGGCTGATGTTGAGTTGAGGTTGAACTTTGAGGTTGAGGCTGGCGTCGGCGAAATGGTGGTGATGGGTGGGGGATCTAGTCAAGCCGAGAGCATGAGTGACAGTCTGTGGTGGCAGACGAGCCGAGCGCCATGGGCACAGGGTTGACGTTGGTAATGTTGGCAATAACGGCCGGACCAGGTAAGACTGTACGGCCCTTTAGATGTAGAAAGATGAAGAAGATGTTGTAGGGCTGTGATGATGATGGTGCAGGAAAAAAGGCACGAGTGGCTGAGATTCGGTACGGATGGTGGTTTGAAGAGACGAAGCGGAGAGCCGAAGCTGAGGTGGGTGAGCGCGTGGGTGCGTGGGTGCGTGGGGGACGGCGGTACAACCAAGGCTGCTGAGCAAAAAGGCAGAAAAGGGACTTGTGTTAGCCAAGGCAAGGCAGGCAGGTACAGTGAGTGAGTGTGGGTGGACGTACTCGGTACTCCGTACCGTACCTACAGTACTCCGTACAGTAGGTAACTAGGCACAGGCCAAAGCGGGCGCCCTTGGGACGACGTTGGGGCTGAAGGGTGCTAAGACTGCGCTGAACCCACTGAACCTGCCGAACCCGCCGGATCCGCTCACCTTGCCTGCTTGGGAACCAGCCCTGGACAGGCAGGTTGCGCAGAGCTGGTGCTAAGTTAAACGAGAGCCTTCCGCTGCCACCTGTAAGCACGTTAAGTTTGGAATACCTGGACAGTGACTGGCAGTTGGCTGCTGTACCGGCGGCACGTACAGAAAAGACTGTGCGAGTTTTCTGTGTCTGTGCCTGTCTGTGTTGAGAGGCTGTGGCTGAAAGGGCCGTACCCCGTACCGTAACTGTGACTGTGGCTGACATGTCAACCATCAATTAATATAGACAGGGCATCCAATACAGATTAGTCAAAGGCTGCATAGAGTACGGAGAACAGTATACTTTGTATCCGTCACTGACCGACGATTCGAAATAGAGACAACTACGACGTCTCCTGCGATCTACTTCCCGCCTTGCCAACAACACCCTCCTCCCCTTCTCCCCTTCTCCCCGCGACTCTGACTTGTACATGGCTACGGCAATACCGCTTAGAGTTTGGTTAAGCCTCGCGTGCTACTCCGTAGTTATCTATCGTTATTTCGCAGGCCATAACGTCTGCGCAACCCCCTTTCCGTGCTGCTTTGCTTGCCGCGCTGCCGACCATGTCTGCCGACCGGCGGGGAACAAGACATTATTTTTTCCGTATCTCTGCTGGTTGCTGGATCAAGAGAAGGTCCCTTTGGAATATGTGTTCAAAAGAGTTGAGCTGTCCTCGTCGCAGCCCGTCTGCCCTGCTACCCATCAGGCAGGCAACGGTGCGTGTCCGAGTACCGCGCCTCCACCCTAGCTGCACTCTTAAATGCGACAGAAAAAGGCCGTTGGCGCAGGTACCTGCAAGTACCCAAAAGGCAGCACCGAGACGTAAGCAGCTCAGCTCTTCCGCAACACCCCTGCGAATGCCGCTCAGGGTCCAAGGCGGCTGTGCTCTTTTTGGTGACGACGCGTGAATGATTTGATGACCAATTTATTAGAAAACTACAATTCTGAAGAAATATGTTAAAATTCGTTGGCATCACTTGTGCTTCATCCCATGTCCTCTGTACAAGTCAATCAGTCAGTCTACACGTACATCTCAGGTCCCCGATTACCTAAGCGGCTTCCCATCTCCTCCCATCTCGTTTGCACATGCAATCTACTCCGTACTCCGTACAAATACCAGCACATGCACAACCCTTTTCCCATTTTGATAATTGTTGAGAAACCGCGCTGCCATAGTCTGCTATGAAACGGTACAAACTCTATCGAACGCCAAAAACCACATGATAATTATGCACAGACTGCAACAACAGCACCTAGCGACTCCGCTTCCCCAATTCTCCCCTCTCAGCTTCTCCTCAACTCTGTTTCTTGTGCAACACTGGCCGGCAGCTCTCTCACACCCCGAATTACCTGTTGCCAAATCCCACCAATAGTGACGCCGCCACTTTCTGTCTCGATCTGTTACGAGTAAGCAGAACCACAACCCCAGTTCTGCGCCCAGGACGTGGAGCCAACTTTAGCGTCACCGCACAGCAGAAGCTGCGCTGTCACAAGCCAAAAAAAACTTCGTTGGCGACAAGGGCAGAGGAGACAAGAGTCCACCACCACCGCACAACCCTTTCCCGCGCGTCCACACATCGATCTGCAACCGAGGATACCCAAGAACTGCCTGTTCCTCTTCCCCAACAATTCTTTAAAATGGTGCCTGGAGCTGGGGATTCTATGCACCATGCAGCCCATACCGCCGCCCTGCCTCCCTCGCTTTGACGAATCACTTGCACCTAGTGACGTGAGAATTGTCTTCACATGCTAGACTGTACATGACAAGTGTATTGCTTACAAAGTCTCGCTACAAAGTCTCGCTACAAAGTCTCGCTACCGCATTTGTTTTCTAGGCTCGTGGGCAAATTGCAATCAGGTCCGACTGCCCCTTGTGAGCCAAAGACCAGACCGATTCGAAAAGTCCAACCTGTCTCTGCTGCGGTCAATAAACTCCCAATGACGTCGTTTTGGTCGCATGAGACACTGTAATGGCTGTCCACGGACATTAGTTAGCCCGGCTTACGGCTCCGTGGACTTCGGCCTGCCCGACCCGTAGATCGGACCCAGCGCCGCTCCCAGATCAGTGTGCGCATCACCCGTGCGATGACATGTTTAATTGTCCAGATAATCTCGATTTGGGGAGATGATAAAGGTAATTAAGGCCTGCACTCTGTACCGCTTCGAGTTTCGCAATTCCGTTGCGAGCTGGAAGCCTTGGCATATTTTGTGTAGCTGACACTAATGCTACGCATGACCTGAGCGTGATATGACTGGATAAATTTGCATTCAAGTGAAGAGGAACAAGCCACTTGCATATAACTGCAAAATAGATGCCTGATTACTTTTGTTCTGTACAGGTCTTACTACTATTCCAAGCTCCAACGTGGTTTTTCGTTTACTTATAAAGCGCCCATAGTACAGTGGCGTTAGTTCTAAACAGAACCTGAGGAAACCTATACTGCTCGGTATAGGTCAGGTTACACCAAGCGGCGATGAATTGTGCCGCGCTACACAAGATCGATATCTCAACGATCGGTTGTTTATAGTCAGGGAGCTGAGCCACTACTAGGCCGTGGCATGAGCCAATAGACCTTTGCTGTATTGAGGCACGGGAATCGTCGCCAGAGTCTCATGCTCATGCTTGCTGCCAGATGCAAACAGGGCTATCCAGCTGGCACATCCAACATGCAGGAGCCCTGCATACATGCATGGATACCCAACGTCAAGTCTATTTACAATACAACAGATGCCTCGAGCCCTTGAGCCTCGCAGGTGCCAGAGAGAGACCCTCCCTCCAGAGCGGGGCCGAGCTGCATACTATCGACAGCACCACGAAATGAAGGTCAGACAATCGTCACGGCGGACAGAGAATGTGCATCCTGTAACTGTTTACTCTCAAATTCAGACAGCCAATTCCAATGTGCGACCGCCTCTGTGGACGCGTCAGTGGAGAATATCTATAAGTCAGGCTGGACGCCACGTCGACTGGGACCCAGCATAGACTCACCGCCACCACATTCGAAGCCTGTTAGTGTAGGTGTGAAACACGTTTGCTTGCCCCCGAAGGTCGCTATTCTCGACAAATAGAATGCTAATTCCCACCGAGTCCCTGTATTTAGATCACCGTCGACCAATGGCAAAGCCTGGCATGCCTGCAGTCGCTGCTCGGGCTTCGCCAGCGTTGGGCTCGCCTGGTCCGGATGGTGCGAGGTGTCACATTCGCACGGGGCTAGAGACGCAGGGGCTCAGCCAGGGCTGATGCTGTTGGAACGCCTGTTGGCTTATAGGTTTTCTCTAGTCTAATAACGCACTGACAGCTGGCCGCTCGACGCCACGGGGCAAGAGTGACAACCAGCCGGGTCTCCCTCTGGGGATTCATCAGTTCTGTTTTTAAGCCACTGGCGCTAAGTAGTGCAAACCAACGTCGAAAACGGGCTCGAAATGGAGGTCAGAATTGCACTTATGGTGTAAGAGAGTCTGGCTTTGATAGCAACGAGTCGTCTGGCGGGGATGGATTGGGCATTTATACTTAGGAGGCGAGCCTGACGGGAGACTTGATACATCTGTGTCTGCTACGTGTGTGAATCTCGCGATGATGCTGGCCAAACGAGCGGGATTTCGATTTACTTTACTGTCCTTTACAGCTGGTTGTCTGTTTCTATGGACGCTCTTTCACTTTCATTCCCAATATAGCAGTTACACTGACCAAGTCTCGACGACCGACGACGTCAACGGCAGCGAAATACCAAACACCGTCCACTTTGTCTACATCGTCAACGACCCCAGCGACAATCTGGCATTCGAGTTCAGCCAGTTTCTCTCCGTCTACAGCGCGTGGCACCACTGGTGGCCCGAGACCATATACCTGCACACAAACGCGGAGCCCTCCACGCTCCGTCGGGCCCAGGCCGGGAAATCCGGCAAATGGGCACAACGCATCCTCAACGTGCCCAACCTCCGCGTCGCCCTGACGAGCGTCCCCACGTACGCGGGCAACGGCAACGAGATCCGCCTCCCCGAGCACAGGTCCGACTTTGTGCGCGTGCAGGCGCTGCGCGACCTCGGCGGCGTGTACATGGACTTTGACGTGCACGCGCTCCGCGACGTCGCGGCCCTCCGGAAGAGCGGCTACGGCGCCGTCGCGGGGCTGCAGGCTGGCGAGGGCGGCGGCGCGAGGGCGGACGCGCAGATAAACAGCGGCGTGTTCATGACGAGGGCGCGGAGCAGGATGGTCGAGATGTGGCGGGCGGGCATGCACGCGGGGTACAGCGGCGACTGGTCGTCGCACAGCAACGGCGTGCTCACGGCCGTGGGGCGGCAGCTGCGGGCCGAGGGAGGGAAGGAGGTGCTGATACTGGGGAGGGAGGCGTTCGCGCCGGGCAGCTGGTACGAGAACGACACGGCGCGGCTGCTCGAGGTGCACGACGCTGATGACGAATGGGCCGGCGGCCTTGAGAGGGCGGGGTGGCTGGAGAGATTGTGCTGGATGTTTGGGAGGATGAGGAAAGAGAAAGCGCCGCCGGCGTGGGCGAGGGACTGGTCGACGTCGTACGTACTGCATGCGTTTCATCACTACCAGGCGCGGTACTCGATCCACGGGTTCACGCACATCACGCCGCGGTACGTGCTGGAGCGGCGCAGCAACTTTGCCCGCGCTGTGTATCCGGTGGCAAGGGAGCTCTACGAGAAGGGCTTGATTGATTTAGATGATGATCATATTTAGAGAATAGCCCTGCTGGTCAGGGACCATCATGATAAACGAATATCACGCCTTGAACTTACACACCATACCGGAGCTCACCCTAACTCCTGAACACGGACTACATTTCAGTGCCGGCGATGGGTATAAGTTATCATTGAAATTTCAGCCACGCTCGTAAGGAATCTATTTTTTATCTACGTCCACGCCCACGATGCGCAGCGTCCCCAGGTCCGTGTACGCCAGGCAGTACCGGGTCGGCGCCCACGCCACGACGGGACACGACCCAGCCGTCTTGAACGTGTGCACCAGCTCCCCCGTTTCGACATGCGATACCTCGAGCCCGTTTCCTGATAATCGTTAGTATAGTGCCTTGAGATGCAGATCAACGCCACAAACGAACCTTCATCACTGCCTCCGACAACGTAGCTTCCGTCAAATGTGAAACCTAAACCCGTCAGTATCTTATCCACAATAGCACTCAGCCCTTTCATCATTTCCCAGAATAAATGAGAAAAAAGGCGAGGAGGGGGGAAGAACTCACTAATACTCCTCACCGGCCCCGTCATCCTCGTCAGCGTCCGCGCACATATCCAATCCGTCGTGTCCCACAGCGCAATGATGGAATCCGACCCGCCCGTCGCCAGGTACCGCGCCGTCGGCTGCATCTCAGCCGTCAGGCAGCTCGACGTGTGCCCGCTCAGCGCAAACTCCTTCTCCGTTTTCCTGCCCTCGCCTGCTTCATCGCCGGGCAGGAGGAACACGGGCTCAAACGAAGGATACGCGAGGATGCGCGTGCGGCCATCGGCAGTGGTGACGAATACTTTCGTCCCGCTGAAGCAAAAGGTAACCTGGTTCGTCTGGACGGGCTGCGGGTGCGAGGAGAGCGGGGTGGACTGCGTGGGGGAGAGGACGTAGATGTTGTCGGCCTGTTCGCAAGCTGTCAGTTACTTCCCATCATCTCAATCATCTCTCTCGAAGTCTCGTAATGGATAACGACGCTTCATCACGATGACTCCTTTCTTTCGAACGAAGCGAAGACCCAAACGTACCTTGTTTCCCACGACGAGCGTCTGCCCATCTGGCGCCCACGCGAGGGTAAACGCGTCGCCGAGCCCGCTGACCTCGTTGAAGCACGCCTTGGTGCGCACGTCCCAGAACTTGACCACGCCGTCGCTGCTCACGCTGCACAGCTCCGCGTCCTTGGTCGGGTTGAAGGCGACCTTTTCGATGGGCGCCGCGTGGCCCTTGAGCTCCGTCGAGAACTTGACGTGTGCCTTTTCGGGGTTCCCTGTCGCACTCATCAGCACTCACATTCATTGCAGCACTTTTCGTTCCGCCACGGCGGAAAACATCTCATATGAGGGATGCCCGTCACTCACAGACTCGTAGCGTCTTGCTGCTCGATCCCGTCGCCACCAGCGTCCCTAGAGGGTTCCACGCGATACACCGCAGATTGCTATTCCCACTCCGTCAGCCATTCCAATTCACAAACTTCTCATATCATCTCATCTCATTCCCCCGTAAATTCCACGTACTTATTCGATCCCGGCGCGCGCGACGAGTTGGGGTCCGAGTAGGGCTGGCTGCGCAGACTGCCAAAATACGTTGGGAAGCGCTCCTTGGAGAGGCTCTGCCTTGGGCGCAGCACGGGCGCCATGGTTCCAATTGGCTGACTGAGAATACGTGTCTGTGTTGCCTAGGCGGTTTCGATTGAAGAGTTGTCAAGTAGCGTGTGCGTGACGAGGTGAGGCGGTTGTTTATGTAGCTTCTGATGGGTTTGAGGTTGAAGCCCGGTGCGACATGACAGAAGTCGCCCCACAAAAGACGCCGCCAGCATCTGCCATCGCAGCTGCGAGTAACCGTCGTTGAAACGGCAATGTGAAAAAGAAATAAATAAGCTTATGAGCTAGTTCTATCCGGTCAGAACCTTCTTCGCTCTCTGTTATTTAATTTATGCACTTTTCTATCATGTGATCTGGGGGAAATGTACCTAACCGGTCTGGCTTGCCCGTGGGCCACAACTTAAATGCCCAATGCTGTGGTTGCAATCATATAAGCCCAAAGTCGTTGCTCGTAAGGTGGATAAAATACAACAAAAAAAAAAGAAAATCCGCATGCTATGCTAGAAGCATATACACTGCTCAATGAAGAATAATTCACTCATGTCACACCATGAATCTCGTCAAGCTCATTTCCGTCTACATCAGATCTGCCACAAACTCCAGATCATGCCTCTTGTCGTCCGCCACGCAAGTATTCCAGAAGCAGCGGCACAGGTACAGCTTCATGTCCTCGTCTCTGTACACAGACTGCGCGTCCCGCCCATTGAGGAAGTACTCCATCGCGGCGTAAATGTCGCGGTACGAGGCGTCAAATGCCATAAAGTGCACCCAGGCACCGGTCGTCGTGCCATTCAGTGTAGATTGTCGATTTGAGCGGCATGCTCGTCGACTTGAAAAAAGCCCGCCAGCGCGCGCTGTACGAGTCTCCGTCCACGTCGGGGAGGTACTTGTACTGGTACTGCTTCTTCATCAGCAGCTCCTTTGATGTGGGCATGTACGGGTCCATGTAGGGCCACAGCTCAATCTTCTTGTCGGAAGGGTGCGCGAGGTACTCGAGGTTGACAAAGACCACATCCGAAAATTCGGACGCCACGCGCCAATCTTGCCCTCCATGGCGGTGAAGAGCGAGTAGTTGTGCGTCGACAGCAGCTCAAACGGCTTGCCACGCCACTTGGACTTGTCCACCGCCTCAACGGCGGACACCGCCGTACCGTTCATCATCTGCACCCAGCGGTGCCGGTGAAAGCGCCACCAGTTGTCATCTTTGTTGCGCCCGCCCGACACCCGCCGCGCCACATGAGCTCGTTCTTCTTGCGCGCCCACGCGCCGCCGCCGCTCCATCCGCCGCCGTACGTGGTGCCAGCCTGCTTGGGGTTGACGAGCGTATGCGCTGCGCCGTCTCGGCGTCGATGGATCTTTTTGATCGTCTCCCACGGTGCGAGGATGCGAGTCCCGTCCGTGATGCTCACGGCCAAGTCCAGGTCCGGCAGATGAGGCAGCATGTGCTTGACGAGCTGTGTCCAGTGTCGGATCCGTGGCTGCCGATTGGGAGTCTGCCATCATTTCCATCATGCCACCCGCGTACGCGGATTACCTGTGGTTGCGTGTGTGCCCTGGATGCGCAATCTCCTTGGGGTCTAACACCTAGAGGGGCCATATATCGTGGTATAGGCAGTCGAGGAAGTCTTCGGCAATTATGGCCTTGTCCTTGGCGGCCTGGGCAAACAACTTGTCGAAACCGCGCGGCGGGTGCCGTCTACGGCGCTGTCTGTACCGGGCGGCGGCATCCTCGAGTGTAAGCGAGCGCTTCTGTAAAAGGGTGTCAAAGTGCTGCGTAGCATGGGCAAACAGTCGAGAGATTGGGATGATTGTCGGGCTCCTGGCCGGGCGCCGTCTCAAATCATGTCGGTCCTGGGTAACCGTGCCGAGCATGGAGCTTCAGCCGGAACAAGATAACCAGCGACAAGCGCAAGCCAAGCCAGAGACGATTGATGCAACTCCGCCAGCCCGACGACCAAGATGGCGAGGAACGGGCCATCCCAAGACAGTCGCTCAATGCTCATCACTACAGCGGACCGCTAACTCTGTAGCCGAGTGTATCCGTTACGGAAATTATTGTCGATACCTGCTGAGCTAATCCTCCACAAACAAACAAAATGCCAAGCACAAACAAGGCCACCAAAACCACCTGGCAGGCACTGCATGCATGGAGGCTCCCAACGGCACGGCAACGGGCAACAGACAGAGACAGTGATGTCATGGCAATGCAATTCATTACTCCCAAAAACAATACTACCGGAATCCGATCATCAGATATGTACACTTTTCCCATCGCACTCCTGGCTCGTACCAGATTCTGCCCATGGTCCGGCTCAAAACAAAAATATCAACAACTCCGAATGGTAAAAAAATTCCCTAAGTCCTTTGCCAATGACTCCAAGCGCCTTGTATGAAAAGAATGACAGAGCACTCTGCCGCAAAATATTGTAATCAACAAAAAAGGTATTGCTGGTGGAAAATGCCGAAATATCGACCAAGACTGCTCGTTAATCCAGACAGGCCCGAGGTGCTGCCTTCATGTAGGGCCGCCGCTCCAGAGCGTGAGCGGCCATGCTATTATTACTGTCGTGTAAACGCAATCCAACGCAAATGCTATCCAGGCAAGGTATCGAAATTAGTCGTCTTTATTCGTCAAGGTGGTATAATGACAGGTCAGCGTCGGTGATGCCGAAGGCGGTGGCGTTCTTCTTGGCCCATTGACGTGAGATGATGGAGGCTGAGCTGTTAGCGGGAAGTGGGAAGTGCGTTCATGGGGAATAGACATACCCTTGAGGAACTTCTTGTTGGCATACTTCTTGAAGAATGCCTCGTGAACAACAGGACGGGCGAGGTAGTCGACCATGAGCTGCACCAGAGGCTCAACCTCTTCTTCCGTGTAGCCGGCATAGTGAGCAAGCGTCTTGTCCTGGGAGGTTGTTAGTCATGGTTGGCAAAGGCAAGAATGTTGATACATACCCAGGCACCACGGTCGAGCATGAGGCGGGCCAGGTACATAGCAGCGGCAGCAACGTGGCTGGGGCGGTAGGCCATGAAACGGTGGTCCAGGAGGCTGATCTCAGTGAGATACTTGCCAATCGTGCGGGACTGGATGTCATAGTTGTCCGCCTTGGACACACGACGGAGGAAGTTCATGGGGTTGGGGTAGCTGAGGTCGTAGTCGAGGGTGCTGAGGACGAAACGCTCGGCACTGAGAATCTCCTCTTCTGTGAATCCGTCGTTTGTGATGCGCTTGAAGTTTCCAATGTAGGGAGAGAGGACCTCTTCGTACTTGGAGGCGATGAACATGGCAGTGATGCCGACGAGCTGGAAGTTGTCGAGCTGAATGACCTTTTTCGAGAGGAAGCGGTCGACAATGTTGACGGCGAGGAAGAGAGTCTCGGGGAGAAGATGAAAACGAGTGTGAACTTCGATCAGCCAGTCGACAAGGATGCCGCGCGTGCTCCACTCGAGCTCGTCCTGATGCGTCATGTACTGAGGGTTGGGGATAGACTTGCACTCGAGGTCACGAAGGTACTCGAAAATCTCGGTGGCGTACTCGGCGACCATGAGAGGGTCGTCACGGTCCTCGTCATCAATGTCGTCGAAGATTTCCTGGTCAACGGTGGGCTTGGTGACGGGAGCAGGCTCCTCCTTGGCAATCTCGAGGAGGTTTTCCTTTTCCTGAGCAGAGAATCGACGCTTCTGGGCGGTGCCGAGAGTGCCGGAGCCAGCACGCTTCTCGACGCGCTTGGGCTGCTCCTTAGGGGCGACCTTGGAAGCAACCCGGGCGGTGGGCTTCTGGGTGGTGGCCGTGGCTTTGGAGACGAGGCCGCCCTTGCCGGCGGGCTTCTTGCCGGCGGCCGTCTCGGTCCTGGCGCGGTTGCTCACGTCGTTGAGGGCGCTGCGGGTGCCGGCGGTGGCGGTGGTCCTCTTTGCCTGAAGAGCGCCCTTGGTGGCCTTGCCATCTTCGCCGAGATTCGACTTGGCGGCCCTCGTGATACGCGTGGAGCTGTTTTCGTCGTTCTCGTTGGCAAGGGCCGTCCGACGGGTTGCACGAACCTGGGACACGTCAGTACGCGTTTTTCTGGCGTCTGAGGGCGAAAAAGTACTCACAGCGGGAGGCATGATGGTCTAGGAGCTGTACGTAGGACGTAACAAGAAACTAGATGCTGGTCTGCTGTGCTTTCACCGTCAGTACCGTAGTCAGATACGCGTCTCGACTGGAGAGGATGAAGGAGGAGAAGAAGAGCAAAGAGAAGCGGAGGGTAAAGTAGCAACTCCTGAGACATTTGAATGAGCCCGGATTGGAGCCCGGGACTGGTTGCCAACCCACCTTTTGGATCTAGGACAGATGAGGTACCGTCACAACAGCGCGATTGGAATGCAGTCGACGAGATATTGGACCCCAAAAGGCTATGTTTGGAAGGTTGCGGTTAACAAGTACCGAAGCCCGCGTGAAAGATGCAAATGTCAATGCAGCAAAGAGTAGCTTAGCAAAAAAAAAAAAAGGAGGGAAGAAAAAGAGATGGAGGGCTAGAAGTAATGGGAACGGCGGTAGGGCGAGGGAGGAGAGAGATGTTTATGTCGAGGAAGATGTTGGTGAGGGCGTTGGAGTGTTTTGACTGGGGGCGGAGCTGAGCTTAGCAAAGCGCAGGCCTGGCTGGCAGGGCAGGGGAGGAAGAAAGACGTGCAGCGGGCAGCCAGCGGGTGTTTAGCGGGCAACGGGCCTCTAGATGGCCTGTAAATACAGAGGGACAAAGGCAGCCCCGGTGGATACACGCTTTGAAAGAGGAGCGCGACGGGCGGTACGTACCTCGACGTGCCAGGTGGGCCTGGTTAGGTTACCTTGTACATGCTGTACTGGGTGTTGCTGGTAGACTACCTGTACTAGTGGTACTAGTGGTACCTGTTACTCTGGAGCGGCTCGCGACAGCGGCGACGCCTCTCTGGTTGCCCAGGGACAGACAATGGCCAATGTCCAGTAAGATGCGTCAGACGGAGGCTTTGTCCCACCAGCGGGCGGGGATATGAGACGCTATCTGGAGGGATGTGCGATTCGACACGCTGCGAGAGGCTCAGGTTCGGTTTGTGCGCGGCGGTTGTTGGTGCGAGCGTGGGAGGTGTCATTCTGGCGTTTCTATGTAGCATTGTACGGTAAACAAATGGCAATAACACGGCAGAATTGCTTCTCCTTCCCTGATCTACTGGTGATTGCTTCATCATTTGACATCTCTATTGCTTTTCCACAACCAAGCTAAAGATTTTTCCTGCCAGGGTCAGAGCGGGCAGCCCGGTTAACAGGCGTGCAGACAGACGTGCTTTTTGGCGACAGTGGAGGCCCGGAACGAGGTGCTGCACGACTTGGACGACTCACAACGCGACAGTGGATGCAGCTTGCTGGCGAGACCATGCAGCCGTGGGTGCCACAGTTGGCTGGGTGCAAGGTACGTACCCAATGTACCGCTGGAGTAACAGCTTGTCAACAGCAGCAACGGCCGGGCAACGGACCTCCCATTGGCTGCAAGCTTACCTGTGGGGCTACGCGCAAAAACAGCTGGGATTCGCGACAAGCCACAGCTGTGTGGGCACTGCGAACCTGCCTGCTGTGGCTCAGCCAGCTGTGGCGCTAATTTCGTCAATTCGGCAAAATGTTTTCCCATGGCTAAAACTTGAAGCTTCACTTCGGCCACGGCATACAGGCACGGCATCAATCCCCAGCGCGCAAAAAAGGGCCGGCCCTCTGGAATTGCCATTGTGCGATAGAGTTTGATTGCTCTGTTGTGTCATTATTTACTGCTTTCCCATTGTGAGCAATTGGCGCGTGGGCACACACGTCCGAGGCGTTTTGCGGAATTTTGCAATTTGCACTTCTCGCCTCTCCTTTTTTTTTTTTTTTAACAGGCAGTTCACACATTACAGCCCAAGGCGAAGCAAAAAGCACAATGCTCCAACCACGGCTTCCTTTCCTGGCCAGGGCCGCGCTCCCGCGCTTCGCGCCCGTCCAGCTCCCGATCCGACGACTCGCAACGACTGCCACGACCGCCACCGTCGCCCCCGAGAACCCGTCTAGCACCACCAACACGGACGCCCAGTCCACCACGATCCGCAGCTACAAGCCCAGGACCCCCGGTGTCCGCCACCTCCGGAGACCGGTCAACGACCACCTGTGGAAGGGCCGAGCCTTCCTGCCGCTGACGTACCCGAAAAAGGGCCACGGCAAGGGCGGCCGCAACGTCTACGGCCGCATCACGGTCCGGCACCGCGGCGGCGGCCACAAGCGCCGGATACGCATCGTCGACTTTGTCCGCAACCGGCCCGGCCCGCACCTGGTCGAGCGCATCGAGTACGACCCGGGCCGGAGCGCGCACATTGCGCTGGTGACGGAGAAGGCGACGGGCCGCAAGACGTACATTGTCGCCGCCGACGGCCTGCGCGCAGGTGATGTGGTGCACAGCTACCGCTCGGGCATCCCGCAGGACCTGCTCAACAGCATGGGCGGCACCGTCGATCCCGGTATCCTGGCGGCCAAGACGGCGTTTAGGGGCAACTGCCTGCCGATGCACATGATTCCCGTGGGGACGCAAGTTTTCTGCGTGGGCTCGCACCCCAAGCGCGGCGCCGTGTTCTGCCGCAGCGCGGGCACGTACGCGACAGTGGTCAACAAGGACGAGGAGACGAGAGATGACGGTGTCAAGGTCGTCGCGGGCAAGTACGTCGACGTGCGTCTGCAGAGCGGCGAGGTGCGCAAAGTGAACAAGCAGGCGTGTGCCACGATTGGCGTCGCCAGTAACATTCACCACCAGTTCCGCCAGCTGGGCAAGGCCGGTCGCAGCCGCTGGTTGAACATTCGTCCGACTGTGCGCGGTCTGGCCATGAACAAGGGTATGTTCTTTTTTGAGGAGTGTGTGACTTCATATGCGAGAACAGCGACTAACGATTGGCAGTCGACCATCCTCATGGTGGTGGACGAGGCAAGTCCAAGAGTAACCGCCACCCGGTTACGCCGTGGGGCCGCCCTGTACGTATCTCTTATTGCACGGCGTGCGTCTATGTATACGATCGACTAACACCCTATAGACCAAGAGCGGCTACAAGACGCGCCCCAGGAACAAGCCGAACAAGTGGGTTGTCACGGCGCGACCTCGCAACCACGGCGTGCAGCGCAGCAAGAAGTCTGCGTCGTCTTAGACAGCAGTATGAGTTTGAGCGGGGGGTTGTATTTGTAGCTGGGCATAGGCTCTGGGGGAGCCGTGTATATCATGTCCTGTATCATAGTACTTTTTATCATTTCCAATACCAGCATTGTTCAAGTGGGTGTTGCGGTGTCGCGTGTATCAAGTACATGTATGGGTGCCTGTGTCGTGTGCGAGGTTGTGCAAGCACATGTAGGGGACGGGCGGCTACAGCACCACCAGCACAGTTGACCAATGCTGAGATGCGCTGTCGGCGTCTTCAGCACCAATTGCACTCTGCTTTTTTTCGGTCGGGATTGAAGACTTTTTTATCATATCATTCTCACTTCCGCATCTCTCAGTCTGTCCCATTTTCGCTTCCCCCCTAACCATCTGCCGCGTGGCGCAGGAGGCAGAGCCACACGCACATGATCCACTTCCGCTTCAGGCCAAGAATATATTGCGCCAGGGTCACTACCGACCGTGCGATGTGCACCAGCGCCCGGGGTGGTGGGCGCGGGACCCGGCTGCCCGACTTGAATAAGTATTTGACCGTGTGCCTTTTCTGCAAGTATTTTTGTGCGCGCGGGCAAAGCAAACCATATCGTTGTCTGTAGCCGCCGTCCGGCTCCCGGTTCAGGTCTCGGCCCAGCCCAGCTCAGCCCAGCTCAGCCCATACGCAGTAGAGTTTACGAATTTCAGACGAATTCCAGTTGGCTGCAGCAAAGGGGGAAAACAGAACAGAAAAAGCGTCGGGTCGGCCGGGTTCGGGCCACTCGCCACTGTGCGCTTTCGTTGCCCCAACTCGCCCGTCTCACGTTGTCTCGAACTCGCTGCGCCTCGTCCATAGCTGCTGCCCTGCCACTGCCCCTCAGAAGAGAGAAGACCAAGACCCTCAGCTTGGCCTGTTCGCGTCATGATGCTCGGCCACCCCCCCTCCCCAGAACCTCTTGGCTTCCCTGGATATGGCCCGATCGCCGCCCAGGCTTACGTCCCCCCCCGGGCTAAATAGTACCAAGTCCAGCAGTATTTACCAGTAGTTAGCCGCTGATTCTTTTCCTTCCCAGCTAGGCCATCTTCATCGCCCATCCCATCGTCCATCCCATCACCCATCCCATCACCCCATCCCATCCCCCTTCCTAGTAGCAGAGAGTTCAGAGCCAAGACTATATTAGCTTCCGGACCTGTCGAAGCCCACCCGCGCTCTGGCCTCTGGTCGTCATTGTCTCTTACTGTTGCGTTCCTAACAAGTCTCTACCATCGAGGGGGGGGAGAGAGCACGCGCCGTTCACTTTTTTTTTTCCCTTTCTCTCTCTTACAACATCTCCATGTCAACGTACGAAAAGATGGCGAGCACAGGAGGAACCGTGGCAGCGCTGCGGAAGCAGTTTCCCATTGTACTCGTCGCGTCGTACATTTTCGACTGGATCATCCTCGTCGCCATTGCCGTCTGTTCTTATATTCTTGGAAACATTAAGCCGAATTTTCGCGAATTTTCGCTGGCAGACCCCAACATTGCGTGCGTTGCCTGTCCATCCCGATAAAAGAGCAAGAGGAAGAATACAGCTGTGCTAACAGAATTACAGCTTCCCATTCACCGAGGACGAAACAATCTCCAACATGCTCCTCTTCGTCCTCTGCGGCGTCGTCCCCGCCGTCATCATCCTCTTCGTCACCCTCATCTTCGTCCCCGGCGGCACCGTCCCCAAGGGCACCCCCGCCGTCCTCGTCTGGAAGCGCAAGCTCTGGGAGCTGCAGATCTCCTGGCTGGGGCTCCTCATGGCCGTCGGCGCCTCCTGGTTCTTCATCAGCGGCCTCAAGAACATGTGCGGCAAGCCCCGGCCCGACATGCTCTCCCGCTGCAAGCCCGACGTGGCCAACGCCGACAAGTACATCGTCGGCGGCTACGAGATTGTCGGCGCCAACGGCCACCTCTACTCCGCCGCCATCTGCACCGAGACCGACGAGACCAAGCTCTGGGACGGCTTCCGCAGCTACCCCTCCGGCCACGCTTCCGCCTCCGCCGGCGGGCTCATCTACCTCTCGCTCTTCCTCGCCAGCAAGTTCGCCGTCACCTTGCCCTACATCATCCCCGGCACCGAGAGAGACAACGCCGTCGCGCACTCCGCCTTCCCCTCCCGCCACGGCGACGGCACGGGCGCGCGCGACTCCGCGGACCACGCCGAGAACGGCGGCTACGAGGACGGCGGCAGCAGCTGGCCGCTCAGCGCGAAGATGCCCTCGTCGACCCGCGAAAAGGTCAGCGGCCTGCGCATGCGCGCCGCCGCCCCCCCGGTCTTCCTGCTCGTCGCCACCCTCGTCCCCTTCTGCCTCGCCATCGTCATCTCCGCCAGCCGCTGGTTCGACTACCGCCACCACGGCTTCGACATCCTCTTCGGCTTCCTCATCGGCGTCATCTGCGCCATCTACAGCTTCCGCTACTACCACATGCCCATCCAGGACGGCGCCGGCTGGGCTTGGGGTCCGCGCAGCGCAGGCCGCGCCTTCTGGGCTGGCGTCGGCAACCTGGGCTACGGGAGTCAGCGCCTCAGCAGCCAGCGCCAGTACCAGCAGCAGCAGTCGCTCGAGCGCAGCGCCGAGTCGGCCGACATCGAGGCGTATCCCCAGCCTGCTGTCTCGCGTGGTGGTGGTGCGCAGCGCAATGGCCAGTACGAGTTGCAGAACACGCGGTATAACAACCAGTACGGTGCTGGGTTTGAGGATGTTGAGATGCAACGATTAAACCAGGATAATCGCGTGTAACAGAGTATACATCTAGTAATAGTTAATTTGTAAAATGAATTTTGTACACATCATACGCGTCAAGTCTCATGTTACACACCATGTTTGCCTTGACCATGCCGAGACGCCAAGGTTAAGCGAATTCAAATCGAAATGGACAGAGTATAATAGACTATACGGTCAATAGTAGCTGGCCAACAAATTAAACTTGTATCCCCGCAGACGCGTTTTAGCCCATGTTACGCAATAGTCGCGTACTCTGCAAAAAGATGCGTAACACAATAATTTCATCATGACGATATTAATTGACTGCTACCATGCTATATATAGAAACTACCGTAGAACGCCTCATAAAGAAAAATCCTGGGAGCGCAAAAAGAAAGATGTTGATAAATAATAAGGGGAGCAACTCAGCATCAACCGACCCGCGCGACCCTTGACTCCACGCCCTCAAACTCGACGTCGTCCTCCTCCTCGGCGCTGTCGTCGCGGAACCGCGTCTCTATGTCGGCCTGGCGCAGGCGGCGGCGCATGTCGTCGCGCTGGGCGTTCTGCCAGCGGACGAGCGCCGCGGCGGCGTGCACCTTGAAGCCGTAGACGCGGGGTACGTAGCGCTCGAGGCTCTTGGACGGGATGAGGGCCGGGTACACCTGGAACATAATGTTCTGGAACGAGGTGCCAAAGTACGCGCCGTCGATGGCGGCGTGGCGCGACGACTTGGGGTTGTAGATGTCCTCGCAGCGCGCGCAGTACAGCTTGACGGGGCGGTGGTTGGCAATGTCGGAGAGGCCCATGGGGAGGAGCGGGTGGAGGAGGCAGTCGACGCGGGGACATTTGCCAAACTCTGCCTTTTTATATTTCTCGAGCTGTTGTTTGCCCGGGTCAGCGACGGCCTCTGCTTGATAAGGGCTGCGCGGGGAAGAACTCACCATCTTGGTCAACCCTCGCGTGGTAACAATATAACGCGCGTGGACCAGGCCGTACAGGTGGCGCGCCGACTTTTCAATCGTCTCGCGCATCTCGTCGTCGCAGTCGAGGTCGAAGACGTCGGTGACGAGATCCAGCGCGTACTGGTAGTACTGGACCTCGGCGTTGAGGCCCGTCAGGTTGAAGCGGTCCATCAGGTACTCCTCGTCGATTTCGCAAAAGTATTCATTGCCGCGGGACGAGATAAACTATTGACACGCAAGTCTTGGTTAGCTCAGCGATTTTTGGTACCCCTCTTCCTGTGCCCCGGGGAGGGGGAAGCAGAGCACAAGAAAAAGAACAAGGCGTCCCCAGCCTCTCACGGTCGCGGTCTGTTTTACGCACCCAGTCGCGCCAGTAGCTCGTGTAGTCGCTATCCGTCTCGCTGCCGTATTCGTCCATCTTTCGTTTAGTGCCCGCCACGGTGCACCGCTCTGTCTGGAGGTGAGGATGGTGCGGGAGAGTCGTCGATTTGACAGAGGCAATGCTGTCTTGCGGAGTGTGAGGATGTAGCGGGGTGGTTTTGCAGCAGTGGGGCATGATGAAGGGTCTGGCAAGACACGCGGTTAATTCTAGTAAAACCGAGATTAAATTGATATATTTTAAAGCATGTTGATAGAATACAAATGTGCTATTAGTTATTCTACTGTTTTTTCTATATTTTTACTGGCAATACTGCGGCTTCATCGCTCTTTCTTCGCCATTGCAGCTCACCACAACATTTTTACATCGATTCAGGAATGGTCCAAGACTTACTACGGTTTATTCTAGTGATTTACCGCGAGTTGAATCAATTCTCAGATATCGAGTTATGACCCTAACCCTGATAGCGGGCAGCCTACAATGCCGGACCAGTGCTGGGCCAGCGCCAGAACAGTGCTGGAACAGTGCACGATACACTGTACAATCATTTCTCAGCATTTTGAGAATTTGCAGAGTATAGGATACTCCATGCTTTAATTAATATATATCTTTACTCACCGTAGAAGGTAATTTGGTTGCCTGGTTCCCTCATCAAAACCATTCACGGCTACCCGCAACTGCCTATTAACGCACCCCAGGCCCGGCGGGGTCACATGCAGGTGGTGCCTGCCTGCCTGCAGCCCCTCCAAGCCGCGCAAGGTAGCGCTTTCGCCAAAAGCCCGTTCCGCATATAAACCCACAATCCCCGGTATGCTCGCTCTCTCAGTCGACAACACACGGCCAGACAAGAGACCAAAAAAGACCACTTCCCCCCGTATGGACGGCATCGCCGCGCACCCTCTCCCCCATTGTCCATCATGATGGACTCCTCCACGCCCAATGCCGCCAACGGCCGCGCCAACGGCGCAAGCCCCAACAACAGCAGTAACTCAACACCCGAGCCGGCCCGTCCCACCACCACGATGACGCCGTATGACTTCCCCGTCGACAAGCTCCGCGCGCGCCTGTCGCGGCCGGGCAAGACGCCGCTCGTCCTCGTCGCCTGCGGCAGCTATTCGCCCATCACGGTGCTGCACGTGCAGATGTTTGAGATGGCCGAGCGCCACGTCGCCGCCCACCCGGCGTGCGGCTTCGAGATCGTCGGCAGCTACCTCAGCCCCGTCAGCGACGCCTACAAGAAGCCGGCCCTCGCCCGCGCCAACCACCGCCTCGCCATGTGCCGCCTCGCCGTCGGCGACCGCCCGGACATCATGGTCGATGCCTGGGAGGCGCTCCGCTGCGACGCCGCCACCGGCGAGCCCGTCTACACCAGCACCGTCGACGTCCTGCGGCACGTGGACGAGGAGATCAACCGCGACGGCGGCATCGAGACGTCGGACGGCCTGGGCAAGCTGCGCGCGCAGATTGTGCTGCTCATGGGTGCCGACGTCGCCGCCACCATGGGCGACCCGAAGCTGTGGCCGACGGCTGACGTCGACGCCATCATTGGTCACTACGGCGCCTTTGTCATTGAGCGTCCCATGCAGACGAGCACCGAAAAGGCGCTGGAGTCGCTGCGCAAGTACGACGACAAGATCTGGGTCGTCGACTCGTTTGAGAACGACGTCAGCTCGACAAAGATCCGCGCGCAGCTGCGCAATGGCGAGCGGGTGCTGGACCTCGCGCAGCCCGTGTACGAGTACATCAAGGCGAACGACCTCTACCACGAAGATACCGGCCACGCCAAGACGAATGGAGTGACGCAATGACACGAGGAGATGCAAGGGATGCGTGTGTGTGTGTGTGCGTGTGTGAGCAAATATGATACGAATAGATGATGGTGTTTCCTTTTCTGTTCTTTTTTCCGCTTACAATTTTTTTTCGCAATGGGCATAGAAACAGTGTAACAGAAGATATTGATTACAGGGCATGAGATGAAAGCATAGAGAGAAAGGAAAGACAGTCAGCGTCTTGTACATAGCGCTTGGCTGGGGTGGCAACATTTACGTTTTTACACACGATATATATACTTTTTTTGGACACGCATTGCATACGTTTGCTGCGGGGAGAGCTTGCAGTCATTTCAATGATTAGTTTCATATCTATTGCGAACTGTTTTTCTATCCTTCATTATATGCGCATACATATTTACGGGCTCGCAATAGGGCTAATCGTCGACCCCAGGCTTCCCTCGCTCACTGAGCGCCTGTCCGACTCGGTGCCGTCGCTGGGTATCCGCGCCCGGCCGGGGATCTCGAGCCTTGAGCTGATTCCGTCGCTATTTTGCGCGGCCGCCGTCGCCAGATTGGCCATCTTCATGACCTCCTGCAGCGTTTCGCCCGTGTGGTCGAGCGCCGCCAGGAAGCGCGCGAGCTCCTTGCACAGCTCCCAGTCGCCCTCGCGGATGGCCCGCGTGAGCACCCGCACGCTCTGCTCCGTCGACTGGCCGAGCTCCTCGAGTGTGTACAGAATCATGAGGTAACCCCCCGCCGTCTTGACGGAGCCCCGCAGCAGCGACTCCTCAAACAGCTCCTGCGGCGGCGGCAGGTACGCGAACAGCGTCTTCCACTGCCGTACCTCGGTCTTGCGCGTGCACTGTAGCACCACGTCTAGGTAGTCTTTGGACGACGAGAGCAGGGAGAGTACGCGCGGGAGCACCGCCTCCGAGGGGGGCGGCGACTCCTCGGCCTCCTCTTCGAGCACGCGGTGGAGCAGGATTTCCAAGCCGTGAGAAAAGTAAGCCAGGTCTTGGTACTGCTCTGAAAGGCTGACCGCCTCGGCCGTCATGGCTTGCCGCAGGTAGAACCTCAGGACATCGGGTAATACAAGATGTGTCTAACTCGTTAGCATTTTTCTTCTTTGTGGGCAGAACCAGACCCATACTTACTCGGATTGTGAAGCGGAAGAATGAGAAATTTACGTCGCGGCGCTGCACGAGATTCGATTCAACGCCAAGGATAAGGCCCTTTTCAAGTAGAATCGACAGGGGATAAAAGTCGACCGGAAACGAAACCGGTGCTGGGAGGTCTTTGGTACCGTCTGATGCGGCGTTGAGTACGTCGTTGATGCTGCCCCAGCCCTTAACCTGTGTACCATCAAACACCCACAGCGAGTCGCGCAGGGCGAGTGGTCCGCGCCTAGAGTCGCGCTCAACGTTCAGAAGAGGCTGATCGCGCATGCTTGCGTGGTACTCCACGTTTTGTGCAATTACACGCATGTCGTACTTGAGTTGGCCTTCATCGTTCAGCGACGGGCTGAGTAAAACCAGCTTGCCGTCAACAAGAAAAATAACAGAGGCCACAGCTACGTCCTGCGACGGATCGCCGTCGACAATCTGGTTCTCAGGCAGGATCCAACTCAGGCCACGGACACGGGCCGGAGACCGGACGATGCCATGGAACGCAATCTGGCCAACCTGTACCAGACGCACCGAGTCGGACCAGGGCGTAAATATAAAATGGTAGAGGAGATTTTCGTACGTGTATACAAGAAGGGAGTCCTCTCCGGATGTCGTGACCAGCACCACCGGAGCAGGGACTTTTTGGGTATAGAGCACCTGCGACGATTCCAGCGCCGTCTCGCGCGAATATAACCGAATTTCGAAGGACTTATTGCCTTCGACAGCGGCCACAAGTATATGCTGGAACCAGCACATGCCACCGCGGACTTGGAACTCATTTTCTTGTGCCTCGTTGGCAAATGTCTTCCATCGGCTACTGTTGACACTGTAATGTGCGAGACCCCGCCGGCCAGCCACTGCCACGTATCGTCCGTCGGGAGAAATCACGGCTTGGCGTATCGGCCACTGGTTTAGTAAATACGTTGCGGGAATCCGTGCTGTATGCCACAGAAATGGCTCTGCTGAAATTGACGTCATGTCTGGGAGATCGTAGCCGCGGTAGACCATGATGCCAGTTGATGTTTGCAGGACAGTTCGGAACACGTTGGCGTCATTGTAGCAGCCCGTGACTGCACTTTTGGCCATCTCAAGTGACCATATAGCCTCGTTCTGTCTCCCAATCATGAGGATTTCGGATCCACCACCCATCCAGGACGCGCAGTCCACGCCGGACAGCCAGGGTTCATCGGCGGTAGAGCGCTCAGTACTAAAGCTGTGACTTCCGGGATTACCAAACATGCTCCATGTCGCCCATCCATTTTCAAAGCCAGCGAAAAGGCAGTATCCATCAGGAGAGTAACTGAGACTTGTGAGTGCACCAGCAGTCGAAGTAGTCGCCGGAATAATTTGGCTGTGGGAGAGCGTAATGTTGCCGGAATAATCTCGCACAGAGTACACTTGAACCGTGCCATCACTGCACCCGACTGCAATGAGAGAAAATCGCGCATTGATGACAGCTCGTACAGCGTGTCCGCGGTCGCCCTCTGGAGTATGGAAGCAGTAGCCTTTAAATAGCTTCTTCGGGTCGTCGTCTTCGGGTGTGCTCTTGTGCCGTTGCACTGCATATACTCGTCCGTCGCTCGTAATCCATGTCGAAAGATTCATCGGTCGGTCATGCGTCATTTCGGTTATTGATACTTTCTTCTCGATCCATCCCATGCGACTCAAGATCTCGGTACGCGTCTGGCTCCCGGTGCTGTCAGGTGTCCACCGGATGCACTGGACGGCAGCGGGCTTTGTCGTGGCAACAATGAGCTCGTCGTCTAATGCCAGTGCCGATTCGATTCCAGCATCGACCTTGATCACCATGCGGAATCGAACGCTGACGTCGAGGACGCCAGTGCCCTCCCCTGGCCCCCATAAATATTGCTCCGGCCGGAGTCCAGTCTGCGGGCCAACCAAGCTTTGGCGACGCCGTTGTACGTTATGGTAGTTTGGGAAATGTGATTTATAGACGCGTGACTCGCCGTCGGTGGCGATTGAGTATGTAATGAGGTAACCGCCGCTGGTGCGAACAACGAGGATAGCGGAGTCGGGTCGGAGGAGGAGGTCGACATTTTGGCCGTACAGCTGGAGGGAAGAGGAGGATCGAACGACGACGGCGAGAATCACGGTGGGCTGTGCCTGTTAGCAGCGAACGTGGAAGTGCGACGGGGTGCCGTACCTCAGTCTGCCACAGCGTAATGGAGGTTGAGGTTATGACGGCAAACATGTTGCCTGACCTTGAGACACGCAAGGCCAAGACAGGGTCCTTGAGCGGTATCGTCTGGTCTTCATTCTGTGAGGACGGCTCAGAAGTGCCGCCGCCAAACTCGACCGACTTGACAGCGGGCGTTGCGGGCGTTGCGGGCGTCGCGGGCGTCGCGGGGAGTGTGGTATCGTCGCCGTCGTCCTCCTGTTGTTCGGGCTCCGGCGCAGCCTGGTCTGGACCAGAGACGCCATCATACGAGACAAACAAACGAGATCCAGAGGCGCGGTTGCTGCTCGTCGCGTAGATTCGCGGCGTTCCAATGGGCCAGTACATGGCTGCCGCCTCAATGGTGCTATGAGTAGTATGTGGTGTACTGTGTAATGTTGAAGTGTCGCCGGGAGCTATGACGAACTGTAGCACAAAGTGTAGTTTAGCTTACATAATGCAGAGACACCACCGCACAAGCGTCAGAGATGTGTTAAAGGAGCCAATGGGTATATCTACAGCTTAGAAAATGTGCAACGACTATAACATGGTATTTTCTTTGCTCATGTGTGAGATTTTTCGACGCATTCCAAGTCTGTAGGGTAAGCTGGTCGCGAGCTTTCCTGGGCGGGTATCGTGGGGGACTCTCCACGACTTGGCCTCGGAATTATGGGGTAAGTGGTAAACAGACGGCGACGTGCCTCAGTTGCGCTCTTCACATCAGGATCCTCTTACGCACTTTCATTTTCCCATATACCGTGGTCCCTGCGGCCAGTGGATCCTGCTATCTGTATGAGTGAATGCCTTAGTACCAGTGTGCTGATGTGAACACTGCATCAGTGGGCGACTGCCACTGTCACGGTAGGATCACCCCTGTGATGCTCGGATCAAGTACGCAGCCAGCCGGCCAGCAGCTCGGCAATCGCAATTCCCACCCCCAGTCGCACTGGCGCAAATCCGAGACAAAGGCGCGCCTTGTATAAGCTTGTGTAACCCATTGAACAGGTACCCCACGTAGTGACGCCCTCTGGCCGGCCGATGTCTGAGGAAGGCGTGACCCTGCTGCTTGATATATTAATATGCTCGCCACTGTGGCCGGAGCATGGCGAGCTTCACCTCTAAAAAACACACAGCCATCATGGGAAAAACGCAAGGAACCGTCCGTATGTACGTGAAGCCCACCAAAGCTATTGAGGAAATCGAAAAGCGTCGCTCCGATGCCGGAAACCTCAACGCCGGCATCGCTGCCGCTTCGAACAGCGACATGTTCAAGGGACCGGTATTCTCTAACCCTCCAAATTCGAATGGATCAATCTGACGTTCAACAGCAAGGTGGAAAGCCAAAAGCGAAAAGATGGGACGGTTCGTTGCCGAGACATCACCAGCGTTAGCTCTTGCTAATCAACTAGTCAGATCACCTCAGCGATGAGAGTAGACTGCGTGCACCTTGTATACTAAAGCAGGCTGCCGAGTTACTCAAGGACCCGGGAATGATTTCGCTCGGAGGTGGGCTTCCATCCAGTGAAGTCTTTCCCATTGCCGAACTCGCCTTCAAAGTTCCCACCGTGCCGCGGTTCTCCGAACTCGAGACAAGCGAGCACGGCACAACGGTGACCGTTGGGAAATACGACGTGTCAGAAGGAAAAGCTGATTACGATTTGTCCATTGCGCTCAACTACGGACAGGCAACGGGGTCGGCTCAGATGATACGGTTCATCACCGAACACACTGAAATCATCGGCCAGCCGCCCTATGCCGACTGGGCCGTCTGCCAGACCATTGGCAGCACTGGTGCACTGGAGCAGGCACTACGCATGTTCTGTGACAAGAATCGACGCGACTGTGTATTGACGGAGGAATTCAGCTTTTCGACGGCACTGGAGACTATCGAACCGCTTGGCGTGGGTGTGTTTGGTACACCAATCGACAGCCAAGGTATTATCCCCGAGGCCATGGAAGACTTGCTTAGCACCTGGGATGCAGATGCTCGTGGATTTCGCAAACCGCATGTCTTATATACAATTCCGTCCGGCCATAATCCCACGGGTGCAACGCAGGATACAGAACGCCGCCAGCTCATATACCTCGTCGCCCAGAAGCACAATCTTTTCATTATTGAAGACGAGCCGTACTACTTTTTGCAAATGCCGCCCTACGGATATGTTCCACCCGTATCTGAGGGTACAGGTATTGACGAATTTGTTCAATCTTTGGTGCCGACATACATTAGCATGGATATCGATGGCCGCGTTATGCGTCTTGACTCCTTTTCCAAGGTGCTGGTGCCGGGATCCCGCCTTGGCTGGGTTGTCGCGTCGCAGCAACTTATCGAGCGTTACCAAAGGCATGCCGAGGTAGCTTCGCAGGGCCCCAGTGGCTTTTCACAAGTGATATTACACAAGCTTCTGGATGATACATGGGGTCACAAGGGATATATTACGTGGCTCATGGCTTTACGAGATGTGTATACAAAGAAACGCGATCGCCTCATTGAAACCTGCGAACACCATCTCCCGCAGGACCTGATTAGGTGGACACCACCTGTCACTGGAATGTTTGTAAGTGATTGTGCGGTAAACGCCGCTCATAGAGTCTTGGGCTAATTTTGTTATAGATTTGGTTTACTGTAGATCATACGAAACATCCGCGCTACGGCAAACAGACCATCAAAGACATGGAGAAGGATATTTTCGATGCCTGCGTTAAAACAGGTGTGCTGGTTGCTTGTGGCTCGTGGTTTCAGACCGAAAAGAGCGTACCGCTATCTGGCTTGCATTTCCGTGCGACTTATGCTTCGGCCAGTTTTGAAGATGTAGAAACAGCCATCTCACGGTTAGGCGACGCTGTTCGGGCTGCCTTCAGTTAATGCGGCTTTCATGGTATATGAGTATTTTTAAATATGTATATCTTAGTCGTTACTTATGATAGTCTCGTCTGAATATGATAGTCTTATCCGAATATGTTCATTTCCAACTCGAGGTCTATTGTCTTGGATTCATGAAAGACTTCGACGACTCCAGTGACTTAAGTGACAGCCTATTTACAGTTTGCAGCACTGACCTTGAAGCCTCCAGGCTGCAGCTTCTGAAAAACCCCAGTAGGATCATACTTCTTAGCAACCTTCTTTATGAATGCCACGTTCTTGGCGCCGTAGCCGCACAGGGGGTCCTGCTTAGGGCTGGCATAGTTGAGGTAGATGAAGGGCGAGTAGGTGTTATGCTTCTTAGCAACAGCGACGGCGGCGTCAATGAACTTTTGGCGCGCGTCCTCCATTGTGCTGTCAAGACTTGCGTCATTCCAGCGAGAAACGAGCCAGAGAACTAATCAACCGTTAGCTGATTAACATTGGTTGCACGCTGTAGACTTTGGACTTACCCAGCTGGTCTTCCTGAACGTTTTCCAGACCCAGAACGTTTCCGCCACGTGCGGCAGCGTATTCTTCCTGGACCTTGGGCTGGGGCACAACAGATACGAGCCAGTCAATCTGGTCCTTGATCTTGAGCTGATCGTATACCTGGTCGACGGCCTTCCAAAAGTCAAGCAACGTGGCCTTGTCGTTGGAGACCGTCACACTGGCTGTCACGTAGCGAAAGCCTCGAGGAATAGCGATACTGGTCTCGTGAGCGAGCTCGGCCAGCGACGCATGGCGGGCTGTGTTGCGGATCTGGTTCGGCAGCTTGAGGAACGGCTGCAGCGCGGGCGAGTTGGGGATGTTGGCCGTGTTGGATAGCGCGAGGTTGGCCACCTGTGTGCCGTTGCGGAGGTACGTCGCGACGATCTGGATACCCGAGTCAAGATCCATGTGGTTGTTAGCGACGAAATCCACGGTGGTGTTGGTGATCTTTTCCACCATCTCCTCGCGGCCGGCCTGCGGACCCTCGAGCGCGAGGAGCAGCTGGCCACCCCACATGCCGTCCAGGTGAAAGGCGGCCAGGTCAACCTTGGTGACAATGCCAAAGTTGGTGCTGCCACCCTTGAGGGCCTTGTACAGGTCCGAGTTGTACTTCTGGTTGGCGTTGACAATCTCGCCGGACGCCAGAACCACCTCGTAGTTAAGGATGTTATCAACCACCCAACCCTTGCCGGCCTGGAACAGCGACTGGCCGCCGCCGACGGCAAGACCGCCGACGCCGACATCCTCGCAGATACCTCCAGTGAAGGCAATCTTATCCTTGCCAAAGGCGGCATAGGCCTTGCCCCAGGATAGGCCAGTGCCGAGGCTGACGTAAGAGCGGTCCCTAGCAATCGCCGTGGAGTTGAGGCTCCCCAGATCAATGGAGACGCCCCGGTCAATGTTGTTAAAGCCGGGGTTGGGGTTGTGACCGCCAGACTTGACTGCGAACTGGCACTGTTGGCCCGCCAAGACGTTTACCACGGTCGACATCTCCAGCGCCGAGGTGGGGGTCACCACGCAGCCCGGGTGCAGCATGGCGGTGATGGACCAACGAGCGGTGACGAGCTCGTTATAATCGGCGGAAGAAGGGCCATGATAGATGGACGGCAGCACGGTGGCCAGGCTTCGGCACTGTGGAATGTTAGTTCTGTCCGTTCCGATCTCCGCTGAGGCATATGTGAGGTTGCAGCGGCTGACGACTCACACAGTCACCGGTGGACGGGGCAGCCTGAGCCGCGGCGCCAAGCAAAGCAAATACAACAGACTTCATCATCGTGCCAAGATGCAGAATTGAAGAGTTCTACGACATCACGGTGCCTCGAGAGGGGACAGGCCGGTCCTTAAGTATCCAATACTTTCTGCACATCGCTTAATTGGGCGATGTGGAAAATTGGGACATAAGCACACCCTCACAAGGGCCATGCATAGCTTGAGCGGGCAAAGTATCCGCCAGACCAGGGAGGTGGTTGTCATCGCGCGGTGCTGGGTTACATTGTCGCCTGCGAGCTAACAGGACTGGGAAACCCGCCTATGTTGGGCTCCATCATTGCGCAGCGTGATAGTGATTCTTGGCTTAGGCTAAAAGGGCCACCGAGCTATAGGCTTGGAGTCCCAAAAGCGCGTATTTCAGTTGGTGCGCATGTCCTGTTTGTTTGATTTGCGACTACCGCATGCTGGCTGCTTCTGGGGTGCTAGAAATTTCCAGCCTGGTGATGAGACTTTCTGAGCTTGAAGTTTAGTGGTGCAGGAAGCCGCACGGCTGACAAACACCCAACTCGAGAGCCAAGTCACGTGATCAAAACGCCGCAGCGCCCCGTTCTTCCCTTTCAGGCGCCCCCGGCAAGGCAAGGGTTCCATCAAAGCTTTGCCTCCCAGCACAAAGCAATAAGCAATCGTCATTTCCTTCAACTCAAAGAGCCGTTACATTATCTTCGCAAACAAGGAGATAAATTCACGCGAACCTGTTTCTAAGGCTGCGCGATCCCTGCGCCAGAACAACAAATACAAACCCCTCGACTCTTGCGACTAAACGCGTCGAGCCGCCACACCGACCTGTCGCAATGCCTGTCGAGGTTTCCTTTGACTCGCCGCTGGCGACTGCCATCAACTCGGCGATCCAACCAAAACTGCAAGAAGTAGGATGGGCGAGCGAGTCGGACGCTTCGTCGCTGGCGGAGCTCATCGTGCTCATGCTGGCCAACGGCAAGTCAGAAGACGAAATTGCCAACGAAATGGCCGTCGACCTGCTGCACCTGGAACCCGGCGACTCGACGGCGCGCGAGTTCTCCAAATGGCTCTTTCAACAGATCGACGAGCTGAACGCGCAAATGAATGGCGGCGCACCTCAGCAGGCTGAGGGCGACGTCGAGATGGACACTGATTCACTGAATGCGTAAGTGCAGGGATCTACCCGAAGCAGTACCCGGTCATATGCTAATTCTCTATTCTAGTCCTACCGGCCCCCGTGCGATGCGAAACGGACAGAATGGACAGCGCGGCGGCAGAGGCGGGCGCGTGCTCGGAAACGTCAACAGAGCAATGGATCGCACCGATATCCTGCACCGAGTCCGCCAAAACGGCAACGAGAGAATCAACAGCCACAACCGCCAGGGCCAGCGCGGTCGCGGTAACCGCATGATGAACCCGCGAAACCTACAGGCTGGCCTCGCCGCCGGACCCCAACAGTGGATGATGGGCCAGCCCGGCCAGCCTGGCCAGCAGCCCAACCAGGCTGACCTGTATGCCATGCTGGAGCAGCAAAACCAGATGATGCTCCAGCTTTCACAAATGGTCAATGGCGCGCCCAATGCAGGCGGCTACAACCGCGGGCGGGGTGGCAAGTCGTTGTTTGACCGTGTTCAGGACCCGAACCGCAGATACCGCAAAGGGCAAAACGGCAACCAAGGGGGCGGCGACGGAGAAAAAATAGAAGGAAGCGAAGATATGGATATGTCGGGCCGCGAACCACCGAACCCAGACGAGACGACGTGCAAATACAACCTGCGCTGCACCAACAAGGAGTGCAAATTTGCGCACCAGTCGCCGGCGGCACCGCCTGGTGTATCCATCGATGTGAGCGATTCGTGCTCGTTTGGCGCCGCGTGCAAGAACCGCAAGTGCGTCGGGCGACACCCGTCTCCAGCGGCCAAGCTGGCGCACCAGAGCGAGCAAGACTGCAAGTTCTTTCCCAACTGCCAGAACGCGCACTGCCCGTTCAAGCACCCGTCGATGCCGCTGTGCCGCAACGGCGCTGGCTGCACGACGGAAGGCTGCAAGTTCACGCACGTCAAGACCAAGTGCAAGTTCAACCCGTGTCTGAACCCGCACTGCGCCTTTACGCACGACGAGGGCCAGCAGGGCGGCTTCAAGGACAAGGTGTGGACGCCCGGCGGCGAGCACGTCAGCGACCGCAAGTTTGTGGAAGAGGCAGACGGGGAGGAACTTGTCAAACCTGATGATGAGATGAAGCATGATACCAACCAGGCAGAGGCCGAGGGGCAAGATGTGATTGGCTAGATGTATTAATATGTTACAATAAGAGTATTGGGTGGCGTTTATGGGTTGGGCTGTATATAGTAAAAGTGAATGCGCTTTTTACAAGCGAGTATTTAATAGATGCTATGCCACATGTTTGCCTATACAAAACGATTTGCTTCATAATTCAAACCAAATGGCTGTGCAATTTCACGTAGTGAGGATGGAAGTGCCGTCTTGGTGCAGCCGTATTCTACCATCACCGACTTAGGCGCCTGATGTAACGTATGTTCTACGTACGACGCCGGACGATAACTGCAAATCTCTGGGCTTCAAGTTAGGACAAAAATCTTTTGCAAAAAAATAAAAAAATAAAATAAAATAAAAATTCTCTCTCTTTCCCGCCTGCTTTTGCCTTCACGTGCTCTGCGGGCGCAGCTCCCTGTGACAACTGTGACCAAGGCCGTGTCGGGTAAAGCTCCACTAGCAACATCGCACCGCACCGTACACCTCACGCCACCAGGAGCTCCCCAACTTCCTTCCCACCCGCCGCCCCAAACCCATCGAGTAATGAGACATTGGCCATGAGAACCGGGCGCGTCAACGGTTCGGCGGCGCTGCTGCGCCTGGCCGGGTCATCCGCGCTCACTGGACGTCAATTGGCGGCTTACCAGCACCCCACGCGGCAGCAGCTGCAGAAGGCACGCGGCCTCGCGACCGCTCCCCGGAACGTGGCCGTCGTTGGCGGCGGCCTGGCCGGCCTGCAGGCGGCGTACCAACTGGCCAAGTACATGCCAGATACGGCAAGCATTACCCTCTATGAGGCCAGCGAGCGCCTCGGCGGCTGGGTGCGCACCGACCGCGTGCCCGTGGACGTTGACGGCGTCAAGGGCATCGTGAGCTTTGAGCGCGGCCCGCGGACGCTGTCGTCGCTGCGCGGAAACAAATGGCGGTTTGACGACCTGGTGCTATATAACCTGGTATGTTCGCTGCAGCCCCTATGCTCCTTCTCCTGCAACGGTGTAAAAATAACAGGAGAAGCTGAAGCTCACCACGGTCCGCATCTAGCTCCTCGACCTCGGCATCGAACCGAAATTTCCAAAGGACCTCCCGAGGTATATATACTACCAAAAAAAGCTCGTCAAGTTGCCTCCGGATGCTGGAATCCTTGAATGTCTCTTGCAACCGCTCTTTCAGGATTCTGCGTTGGGTCTCGCCCGCGCGGCCCTCAACTATTACTTGTCGAAACCGCCGCCGGTCAAGTACGGATCAATAGAGCATAATGACATTTCTATTGCAGACTGGCTACGGGAAATGACCGGGGGCGATGCCGTTGCCAATAACCTCGTGTCAGCCATGATACATGGCATCTACGGTGGCGACATTGAACGCCTAAGCGCCCTGTCGGTCCTGGATCGCATGTATTATCATTACCACCAACCCCCGCCCCCGGGACATACCATGATGCTGGAAAAAGAACTCATAATGTCGACGAAAATGAGTCGCGACCCCTCCATTGTCAACCTCGCCAACCGACCCAAAGGGTCCCTCATACACTTTGGCGCGTACGGGATGGAGACCCTGCCCAACGCTCTCCAGGCTGCTCTTGCTGGCCAGAAAAATGTCAGGATCCGACGTAGTGCGCCTGTCAGCAAAATAATCCGCAATCCAAATAGCGGCAAAATATTGGTAATTATTTACCCGTGCTTCTACTCTTACTATCCAGTTCATGCCTGACCGCGAGCTCTCGAAACCAGGTTACCTCCAAAAACGACACAAGACCATTTGACAAGGTCATCTGCGCGACCTCTGCTCAAACACTGTACAAAGCTGCTGACCGATCTCTTCCCGCCCTAGCTCACTTCTCCTCTGTATCGATCATGACCGTCAACTTGTGGTACCCCTACGAGAACATGAAGCCCCCAGGTTTCGGCTATCTTATTCCACGTTCTGTACCGCAGAGCGACAACCCTGAGAGCGCGCTTGGCGTCTTCTTCGACTCTGATGTCATAAGTGATCGCTCCCCTGACGAACCACCGGGTACGAAACTCTTTGTTCTCATGGGAGGCCATTACTACGACTCACGCGGCACTGGCCCGCCGTCAGAGAACGATGCCATCGCGCAGGCCAAGGCCGTCGTCGAGCGCCAGCTGGGGATCCCCCGCGACACGCCATGCCACGCCATGGCACGCCTTGCCAAAGACTGCATTCCCCAGCATTTTGTCGGTCACACCAATCTTATGAAGGAGCTGAAGAAGCAGATCACGGCCAAGTTTGACGACCAGCTTCTTCTCGCAAATGGCTCGTATGAGCGCGTGGGCGCGCTAGCTGCCCTCCGCAACGGATATGACGCCGCCATGGACTTACTCGGAGTTGAACGCGGCTTTGGGCCAGAAATACATGAGTTCGCCTTGCCATATGGCGAAAACATGTGCTATGTCAAGGGGTTCAACAGTCCCTGTCGCCGTGCCCCGAGCAACAAAGAGTGAATCTCGCCACGGAAGCAAATAAGGAAATAACAAGAGCGAAACCAGGGACTAGGCAACTGTAAAATGCGTTAGAAACCAGGCAGTGGGCGAACATGGTCAGGGACATGAGGCTCATCAAAAAGATGCCCCTTTCCTTGACCCCCGTTTAACATCCATTCTTCTGCCACAACATGTACATGGATATATATGAGGAAGAGACACATATAGAGCTTTTTTTTTGTATAACAATTGTATAAAATTTGATTTTTGGTTATTCATCAAGACCCACGCTCCCTCTTTTTTCGTTTTTATACTTGTCCGACTCCCTTTCCCGCCCCAGGCATTATTACATCTAAAAAAAGCATTTGGTATCATTGTCTGGCTTGCGTTTGTATGACTTGGCAATAAGAATCAAAGAAGAATAATAAACAAACGCCAGTGGTACAGAAACAAGACCCTTTCTGCTATCTTCTTCCCTCGGGTCCTCTTTTTAATCCAAAACTACAATGTCCTTGCGGTAATTCGGACCCAGCTCCTGCGCCGACGGCGCCTGCGGGGGCAGCTCGCCGACGCGGGGGCCGCGGCCCTCGACGACGTCGCGCACCGCCTTGTCCACCGTCTGCAGCATGTCGACGATGCCGCCCTGCGACGGGGCCGTCGCGCCCGTCGACAGGCCCTGCCAGCCCTCGCCGCGGCTGGCCCAGACGGCGCCCAGCGCCGCGGCGTAGGGGTCCGTGACGGACTTCTCGGGGTCGGTGTTGGCGCGGGCCTTGGCGCCGTCCTCGTCGTCGGCCCACCACACGTGCCAAAAGGAGTCGCCGCGGCGCGTCCTGGTGCGTACCTGGAGCACGATCTGCCTGGGCGGTGGGCCGGGCGTGGAGTCCGCGAGGGTGTACTTCATGGTGAGCCATGAGAGCGTCTTCATGGCGAACTCGACGCGGCCTGTGCGCGTCGGCTCCATGCCCTCCCAGAGGCCCTCGATGACGTTGATGGCCTGCAACGCCAGCAGCGTGGTGGGGAGCCACCCCATAAGGGCTCCGATACCACCGTCGCTGTTGACGAGCTGCCGCATGAGATCGATAATCCTAAGGTGCGGGTTCCCATGGTCGACGTCGATTTCGATCTCGTCCTTGGACAGGTCCAATGTGATGCGCCACTGGTTACTGAAGCCGCCGGCACGGTAGACGAAGCGGATCTCCTTAAGCGTCACCAGTTCGCTGACGATGGAGCCCTTGCCCTTCTCCATGGCCTCGAGGAAGTTGACAAATCTGTCGATAGCCTTAATGCGCGACTTGAGCGTGGCCAAGACCGGCTCTCCCACGCCGTGCTGCAAGCGCAGACAGAACTCGCCCAGCTTAGGGTTGTACGACAGGTTCCTGTCGACGGTGCCCTTGAGCGCGGCGAACTTGGATGGCTTGCATACGCGCAAGACGGCCTCGGATACGCAGGAGAGCGTGTTGTCGCCGGATTCGATGCCCTTAAAGCGGATCGTGACAATGTTGTTAGCCCAGGGTCGTCTACCGTCAGCCTTGGCACTCGAATCGTGAACCATGCTGGGGAACATAGCCGACAGGGCAACCTGAATCGACGGCAGGCGGACTTGCTGCGGTAGCGTGAGGTCGATGCTATCGTTGGAGCGGCTCTTAATGCGGAGGCGGTGCAGCTCGCGCATGTCGACAGCTTGTGAGATCATGCCAGTCGCGAAAATAGTAAGGTTGTCCCAGAAGGCGTCAGAGAGGTTGGGCTGTCCTTTGCTCAGCTGTAGTCTCGCCTGGAATTTAACAGGTTTGCCTGTCTCGGTACGTTGTCTGATTTGTTAGCATCCGGAGTCTGTTAAAATATCGGAACGGACTTACACTTCAACAAGCCACCACTCATCGCCCTGGAGGCTGAGGAGCACAGCCATGTACCATGTTTCTCCCCAGCCCTGTCTGCGCATCCAAATGGTACGGGTCCAGTCGCGAGTCTTTGTTATGGACGTCGTCTCTTCCTCTGAAAGAGGTGCTTTTTGTGGCTGCCAACCGGCGACACTGCCGCGTCGGTGCAACTCGTCATCCATCATGGCACATCGTACATTCTCAAGGCACATAACGCCGTCTTCCGCCGAATTTTTGCCGCTGTTCAGCTGGTGCTCGTACTGGATCGAGAACTTTGATTGCGGCTTGACTGCAAACATGCCCGTGGTGGATTCGACCAGTAACGTTATTTTGTCGGCGTGCCCAACCTGTGTGGTGAGCATACAATCACCAGGGTTCTGATTCGACACGCGCAAGGTCATAGCCGCTTCGCGGTGTTTGAATCGCGGGGCTTCGAGTAGCTTTTCGCGTATGCTCTGCAAGATGTATCCAATATGCCGCCCAATGACTTCCTTCAGTAGAGATTCGGCAGAGAGGTTATCGACGTCGAAGGCCAGCTTGACGTCCTTAACCTCCTTATTATCCCTGTACCACTTTGCCACTATGTGGCTCGAAGACTTTGGGTCCGCCTTGCCATTCTTCTTTCCACTGTTAACAGCAATGAGCACCCAGCTCTTGCCGGTGGACGCACGGGACGACCAGTACTGAATCGCGAGCGCGCGGTTGAGCGGCTCAATGACGAGCGTGCCATCCCATGATGTTTTGCTGAGCTGGATGGCCTGGCGCCGAAGCTCGTTGATTTTGGTCGTCAGCACCAGTTCGTGAAGGAACTGGTAGCACCCCGCCAAACCGTCCTTTGCCAGCGCATTGTTGACCCAGTTCTCGAGGTAGTTTTGTAGCCCCTCAGATACCGAAGCGGCTGACGGCTTGAATGCGAAGCGGAAATCGATAAACCAAAACTGCTTCTCAAAGTCTTCGTCGGCAATCGTCAAGTCCACCTCAAACTCGCCAGGGACTTTGAACGTCACGCGGCCGGAGCTAATTTCATAGTTTCGGAACTGATAAGGTATTTTTTCGTAGTCTTCGATGTTCAGGCGTAGCGATAGGAGCGTATTCAAGTCGTGGATCCATCGCAGCTGCTCATCTGCCGTCAGGGGCGGAGGTTCTATATATTGATGCTGAAACAGCGTTAGCAGTTTTCCGGTATCGCCATACGTGTGCGCACTGCTTACGTCTGATATCCAAGGAGCACTTCCGGTGGACAAAATTTGCAGGGCGGTCTTCAGATCTGGGCTCGGCATGCGCGCAAAGGAGAGGTCCCTCTTGACGTTGACCATGCTGTCCAGCGACATGTCATAGAGGATGCGCTGCTGGTCGATATGAAACTTGAGGTCGATGAGCTTGCTGACCATTTCCGACTTGCGGCTCCATTCCATGATGACGAGCGCCTTGACCCATTTCGCGTGCATGTCCTGTGTGAAGTGCAGCAGGGACGCCTTCTTGCGCAGGTTCTCGGCCGTGGTGTCATCAGGCCCGCCCGACGAGAAGTTAGACGTGCCGTTGACCGTCGACGCGGGGATCGGCATCTTGGCCAGCTCCGTAATCTTTTCCTGCAGTGAGTTGTGCGTGAGCTGAGCGAGGCGCGTGATGAACGTCCCCAGCGGGATGAAGCCCTGGGTGATGTGCACGATCTCGTCGGGCAGGTCGTTCATGCGGTTCGGGTCCGAGGAGATCGCCTTGGCCTTGCCCTTGTCGCCGACGGCGGCGGCCGCGCCGTGGTCGACGACGCCGTTGGCGCTGCCATGTTCCATCGCGAGGACGACGCCGGGCATCTAGCCGCGCCGTCCGCCTTTAGATCGAGATGGGTCGTGGTGCAGGCGTGGAGCGACAGGGCATCGCGGTCGGGATAGAATAGGGGGTGCGGGTTCAATGCGATGAGCGACAGATAATGTTTGCGCGCGCCGCGGATGGATCGATAGCCGTTTTCGCGATGCGGATGCGCGAGTGATGTCAGCTCAAAGATGTTTGCGAGGGTGGAAAGTCATGTGAGGCTGAGCGCACGGACCATCCCGTACCTGCAAGACAGCTCGGCACCTCGCGATCAGCGAGACAATGGAGGACGTTGTAAGACCTTGAACAACAGCATTTTTCGCTCAAAAGTACAGGTTTGAACACAGCATAAATATTGAAATTCACTTAATAAATACGAGAATCAAATGCATGCATTAAAAAAAAAGACTTGTACATTATCATATCTTGCTATCTGGCATTCAACTAAATGCCTGTAAGCTAGGACCACACCAAGTGATGTGGGCTCACTTACAACTTGTTGTTCTTGTTGGGTACAGCAGACGTCGTCGGCCATTGGTAGCCGGCGGCGTCGCTAAACTTGTATCCGTAAGAGGCCGTAAAGTCGTCCAGCACAGCGGGACCACGGGAACCTGTCTTGTTAGCTTTAAGAATCTCACAGGTGGAAGATGCACAAGCTTACCGTATGGATACTCCATGGGAATAATTTCTTTGTTGTCGTCGAGGTAGTGCAGGAGAGGCGTGAAGATGCGCCAACTGGCGTCGAGCTCGTCGTCACGAACAAAGTTGGAATGGTCGCCCTTGAGGCAGTCAAGGACGAGAGACTCGTAGGCCTCGGGGATCTTGAGGTCGGAGAAGCGGCGGCGGTAGGTGAGGTCGAGCTCGGTGGCGACGGTCTGCATGCTCAGACCGGGGAGCTTCGAGTTCATCTTCAGGTAGATGCTTTCGTTGGGCTGAATGCGCATGACAAGCTCGTTGCGGGGGATATCCTTGAAGATGCCCGAAGTGACGTCCTTGAACTGGACGCGGATCTCAGTCTTTTGCTCATTGAGGGCTTTGCCGGCCTTCATGATGAAGGGAACGCCGTCCCAACGCTCATTCTTGATGTAGGCGACCAGCGCGCAGAACGTGGGGCAGCGAGAGTCTTGGGGCACCGTGTCGTCCTCCTTGTAAGCGGGCTTGCTGCCGTCGAGCGAGCGGCCGTACTGGCCAATGATGACGTTCTTGGGTTCGAGGGCGGGGATGGCGCGCAGGACGCGGACCTTCTCGTCGCGGATGTCCTCCGAGTCGAAAGAGACCGGGCGCTCCATAGCGAGCAGGGTGAGGACCTGGAGCAAGTGATTCTGCATGACGTCACGGATTATGCCAAACTCGTCGAAGTAGCCGCCGCGACCCTCCGTGCCAAAGGGCTCCTTGAAGGTGATCTGGACGTTGTCGATGTGGTGGCGGTTCCAGGTGGCGCCAAGGAACGAGTTACCGAAGCGCATGATAAGGATGTTCTTGACCATCTCTTTGCCCAGGTAGTGGTCGATGCGGTAGATCTCTTCCTCCTTCCAGTCAGGCTCTAGCGATTTTTGTAGCTCGCGGGAGCTAGCCAGGTCCTTGCCGAAAGGCTTCTCGACGACGACACGGGCAATGCCCTTGCTGGGGTAGCAGCATTTCTTGAGGTGCTGGGAGACGATTGTGAAGACGGAGGGGGGCAGAGCCATGTAGAAGAGGCGGTTGTGCTCGGGACGGCCCTTCTCAAGCTCCTGCAGGTGCTTGGTGAGGCCCTCGAAGGACTCATCCTTGTCGTACTGGCCGGAAACGTAGGAGCAGATGCCGCAGAAGTCCTCGAGCTGCTGCTCAATCTCCTTGGTGGGGGTCTTGATGTATGACTTGATTCGGCGGAGGTACTCCTGATGGTCCATCTTGGTGCGGGCATAGCCGACAATGCGGACATCTTTGGGGAGGAATTGGTTTCGGTACTGGGATGCTGTTAGCTTGGCGACGCTGATATAGTTGCATGACAGAGCTGGCTCACCAAGCCGAAGAGCGCGGGATACTGGGAACAGTTAGCGTTTCATCTCCAATTCATCGCGGGGCGGCGCGCGAGTGCCTGGGAAGAGGCCATACCGTCTTCTTCTTCGCCAGGTCGCCAGAGGCGCCGAGCACGACGATGACTGTGTTCTCCTTGAGCTCCATGGTCCTGATTGCAGTTGTTAGCGTTAAGGGAGCTTGATGGTGGGGTAGGTAGGTCGGGGAAGCAAGTACGCAGCAGCAGTTTGTTCCATTGCGGCGGCGTCGGCAGCGACGGATGTGAATTAACAAAGCAAGGCGGCAAAAAAAGGAAGGGCAAGATGATGTCTGTCGTCAGATGGATGCGGTCGGGGGATGCTGAGGGAAAAGAAAGGACGTCGGACAGAGTGTTGAGTTGTTGAAGGTCGAGCTTCCTTGGGGGCGGGACCGCTGCTCACTAATGATAACGCTTAGCTATGATGCGCTGATAGCGAAAGGTTGGGTAGGCCTGTCAGACTCTACCTGGGTACGTTACAGCGGACTTATGGCCCCACCCCGGGCCTTGGGCCGGCCGTATCTACGAGGGATTTCCAGGATGCCTGGGCGTTTCGTCCGGGATGGGAAAGAAATGTAGGATGACTACTCCGTACTGTTGAGGGGGTAAGTGTGTCTGTCTAGGTCATATTAGCTGTATTGGAGTTACAGGCAGTTGACGCATATTCTGTCACGGCCTGGAGGTTGCTGTGCTGCAACTGACATCAGCATGCTGTAAGGTAAGCTGATGGGGTGCGGCGATTTCGAAGCCGCTTTCGAACAAGGGAAAGCCAGAGAGACAGAGACAAACAGACAGAGAAAGACAAACACCGGCGCCGCTAGCCTGGTTCTGCCCATTGCGACCGCGGCGACTGCGTGGGCTTCCTGGTCTGATTTCCCCGAAGATACCGATGCGGCGCAGGTGTGGCTAGTGAGACTGACCCTTTTTTTTTCTTTGCAGCTCCCACTACCCATGCTGTGGCGGTGCAGCCCAAGTCGAAGGCGGGCGGCGCCAGCTTTAAAAAAAAAAAAAAAAAAGGCTGGCACCAACTTTTCGCTCTACATCCAAGGTGCCCTAAGCGGACACGTGACGTGCAGGGCACAAATTTTCGGGACCTCTTGCGAGTCCACCACACAACCATTATCGCATCCACCCAGGACTTCCTAGCCCGACTTGACGACACAACCATCGACGACTAACCACAACAGAGGGACAGGTCTTTTCGCTAAGACGTCTTTCCTACGACTTTCTTTACAACGGTAGCGGTGGAAAACAAACTCGACAAGATGCCTTCCGAAGCCGGTCACAGATGTACGTTGCGAATAATCTACGCGGGGGAGGACGATGCGATTGGAGGCGGCGAACCGAAGATCGCTCGTCACTCGTCCACCAGGATGAAAAAGGGGATGATTATTGTGTGCTAACATGTTTTTTTTTTCTCAATAGTATACGTCAAGTGAGTGCGATCCATCACGTTCCGATTCGACCGATTCGAAGATTTGAGATTCGAACATCTCGAATTGATTTTCGAGAGTTTCGATATCTCAGATTTCCGACACCGGGCTCGACGCACATCGAACTAGGAAACGACGTGGGAAGGAGAAACAAAGGGCTCTTTGCGCTGACTATTATTCTAGGGGACGTCACCTGAGCTACCAGCGCTCTCGTCACATCACCCGCCCTGGCACCTCTCTCATCAAGATTGAGGGTGTTGACGACACCAAGGCCGCCAACTTCTACCTCGGCAAGCGTGTCGCTTTCGTCTACCGCGGCTCCAAGGAGATCCGTGGCACCAAGATCCGCGTGATCTGGGGCAAGGTCACCCGCCCTCACGGTACGTCGTGAACATTTCGACACACACAGACAGAGTCACTCTCCTTTGACGCGCGATACTAACTACTCATCTCTCTAGGCAACTCTGGCGTTGTCCGCGCCAAGTTCTCTTCTCCCCTTCCCGCAAAGTCTTTCGGTGCTTCGGTTCGTGTCATGCTGTACCCCTCCTCGATATAAATACAGGTCTTCGGGACGGAGTTGGTAGTAGGCGGTTTGATTTTGGCTGCATTGGAGGCAAGGACATAAAAATACCGCCTTGCGTTAAAAAGGCATTCAATTAAAAAGACGTCAAATCATTTTTTTTCTGTTCAACATGGTTTATGGTTTTATGAAACGGTGCGACATCTTGTGAGGCTGGCAGGACGACGGGTACTCTTTGTGTGTTCGAGGTTGGGCTAGGAAAGATGTGAGATGGATACATGGGAACGGGACAGGCTCGGAAAGTGGCGGTTGGGGACATGCATTTACTATTCGGCAACTTACGAGCGGCGATTTTACAACGACCTCTATGGGCTAAGAGTAATTAGTCCCAGTACCGCACCGCGAGCAACAGTCCCAGGAGCACCATCTCTACCGGACCGCAAATGGCCCAGAAGAACGCAAAGTTGCGCTCGTCGACGGCCCACGAGCCGCCCATGCTGAATATGGAGGCGAGCGAGCTAACGGGGATGAAGAGGGTGCCGATGATAACTAGGACGAGAAGAATCTTGTTTTGCACACGCGTGCGCTCCGCGTCCATGACCGTCGTCTCCGCCGTGATGTGCGTCATTGTGCCCTGCAACCGTGAATGTATCTCTGTCATTGCGTGCTCTAGCGCCGCGAGGTCGCTCTGCAAATCAGCCGCCGCCTGCCGCGTCGTGACGCGCTGCGCGTCTGTAGAATTGCGCGGCGTGCACCACACGGGGCGGCCCTTGGACGGCAGCTGAGTCTACGTGGTGCTTGATGAGGGAGCAGTAGTGCGACATGCGGCGGCGGGAGAAGAACATATTGCGCATTGCCTGCCGGAGGTGGTCGACGTCGCTCTCGTGAGCGCCGCTGCCACGCTGCAGTGCCCACTCTATGGCATTGAGATCGCGCGTAAAGTAGGCCGCGAGGTGAGCCCACTCGTGCAAGACGAGGCGTTACAGGTCCTGGACGACGACCAACGGAGCCGGCACGATGGCCGAATTGAGCGTGCCGTTGTGTTCCATGCTCTCTAGCAAAAGGTCCGAGGGCGATCGCGTGTGAACGGAACCGTAGTATCGGCCATTTATAATGGCAAATGGCACCTGCAGCTGACAGGGCAGACCCCAGAACTCGGGATGTCTATCTAGAAGGATGATACCTATTCGGTCAGGACTGGACGCTTGACGGGCTCCGGTGCCTCCGGCGTGCTTCCTGGCCAAGACGTACCGAGCTTCCAGGGCCGATCTTGGCGAGCGTCAAACCATGCAGAGGCAGAGGTGCGGGTGAGGGTGAGTGGCGCAAAGTTGGTCGACTCCCCACCAAGGTCCCTCCGTTGTACCGGATTCATCGGACCAACATCCCGGTCGTCCCGCCATGTACCAAAGACTTTGACCGCGTTTTGGATGGCGGCATAATCCAGGCGGATTGGCTTGTCAAACTGCCGGGCGAGGACATAATTGAAAGTCAGACGCCCCTGTCTGGCCAGGACGGAGGGCATCTGAACGATTTTAGGCCGTATCTCTGAAAAGTTAAAAGACGGCTGGTCGTGGAAGAAGTCGTCAGGGCAGCGGAGAAAGGAGGCTCTGTCGGTGACAAGGGACTCGAGAAAGTAGCGCATCGTCGCTGTATCAGGCTGCTCGACAATGAACACTTGGGTAACATTGTGGTCGGGGTCACTGAGTTGAATATTGCTACGATAACGAGGACCACTGGATCGAAATTCGATGTGATGAATACGGGCTTGTTGGGGGCCAAGAGGTGAGCGTGTAAGCCAAGCACGGATCAAACTGGTAGACTCACTTTTCCCGTCGCAGCAGGAGCCGGTTTTGGTCCAGAATTTGTGCAGATGCGGAAACTGCTCATACTCGTGGGGATCAAGCATATACTTCATGACTACGGGGTTGCAGAACTGAAACTAGCAACTGGGGTCGCGAGCGGCAGCGCACTGAATTTTATGCGTCGAAATCATTGTTGGAAGTTGGCATTGAGGGCTTGCGGCTGAATTGAGGCTGTCGAGGCTGGAGGCTGAAGGCTTTCTCTACGAGACGAGCGGGAGGATGCCAGAATATTGCTGCTGATGCATCGATGCAGCCACTTTGATAATTCAGCCACCAACCAAACCAGCCTGCGGATTTTTTGACGATTTTCTGTTTGCCAGCCATAGTTAACGCTTAACTTTGATGCGACGGCGTTGCTGTAGTGCGGCTGTGCCCGTGGCGTATATTGAGTTTGGACGGGCCCCCGAGAGCGCACCGAAGCAGAGGGCGTGGCAGAAAGAGAAGGCCGAGGTTGCGTGCAACAGAGGGGGGAGTTGGAGAATTAACTAGAATTGCCCAGTTCCAACAAGGTGCAACAATGGATGCATGGATGCGGCTGTCGCATCGGTCTTGTCGCGGGAAAAATCAGCGATGATGAGTTGGAAAAAAGATTGGCGCGAAAATCACAAATAGAAACCATGGCCGCCGGCAGTGGCAAGCGACTGATATGGGGATCAACAAGAGTGTCCTTTGAGTGTCCTTTGAGTGTCGCAAGCGGCGGGCAGATCGGCATTCGGATGAGGCTGGAAAGTGGTGCCACCGCGGGCTCCAACACGAAACCTTGGTGGCCATGACTAAATAGGCATTCCTTGCCAAGTGTTAGGGAGAGGTACGTACGATATGCGTACTCCGTACAGGTGCCGGTTCAAGACACGGCTAACGCTGATGTGCACAGGACGGGCTCCAGGGCGACAGGTCATAGGTAGGTCACAGCCCACCGGGGAGCACGCCTTTTGGCATGGCTGTGCAGAGCGTGAGGGCTTGAGGAGAAGGAGGGAGGAGAGAGCGAGCAATGAGAGCTGGGCAATGAAGCCTTTTGTTGGCCTCGATGTGGAGAGAGACTGGGCGTTGTGGCCGTGTCGCAGACGAGTTTGGGACGACAATGTCAGTGGTTGGCAAGTCAGGCAGAGCTTTGTATTGAGTTTGCCGGCTGGGCCTTGGGAAGGGCCGGAAGGGCCCTTTTGGCGAAACCTGCACAGGCCGGAAAACCAGTTAGTCCAGGGTCGAAGCTGGCGCTAGGCAAACCTACTTGGCAGTGCCTGGACCAGAAGAGCGAGGCCAGAGCGAGGCGTCATGATGGGCGCCAAGTACGAAAAGGTGTGTGAGTGAAAAGGTAAAGGTTGCGTGGCGGGGCAGTCACAGGCCATTCGTCGAGGGATTTGCGCAAGCGGAAGATTCGATAAATAAAGGCCTGCGTCCGGGGTGGTTTCGAGGATTATTTTGAAGGCTTTTTTTGCTTTGTCTTTTCTTCAGTCTTGTTGTCGTCTGTGAAACGCAGCGTCTACCGCACAGTCAGTCAGTCAGTCAGTCAGTCAGTCACCAGCATCGATCGCTACCATTGCCATTGCCATTGCCATCGGCATCACCACCTACCATCGTTATTTCATCCGCAAACAATACAATACAAGAGTCACATACCCTTGCCTCTGTCGCCATCACAGCCCGCCCTCGCATTCGCTTGCACAAGTCGCCATCATCGACTTTTTACAAATCGATACTTGCACATTGCCCCTCCGCAAGTCCGTTTGCTGTCTGGAAAAAAAAAAGTGCTAGAGTGCTTGTTGCGGGTCAACGAGCAAGCCAGCCGAGCATCGCCCCGCCACTAAGACTAGGGAAAACAGAAGAAAGAAGTCTACTCCGTACCGACCGGTACTTGGTTGTGTTCGACCAGTACGTACCAGCATACCAGCCCCAGCTGTCCGGCCCATCCAGCTTGTGCCAGGTTCCAGCTTACCAGCCTTCTTCCTCCTGCAGAAGCCTGCAGCCTGCAACCTGCAACCCACCACCACCGCTGCACGCTACTTGTACCGTCGTCCCAGCCCGCGGTTGCCCGCCACGCCCGCGCAGCCAAACGCACCACACCACTCGCTGCAGCTTCGGCCACCCACCACCCATTTAGCCCTGCCGCTGTCCCGCCCAGAACAAGGCACAATACGGGACAGAGCCAACAAGTACCTCCTTGTACTCTTTGTACCTGTTTTCGCACGTATTCGTTCGTACAGGTACTCACAGCCTCCTTGGGAAACAACCAAACAGCACAAACGCCTACGTCAGGTGGCAACTTGTTCCGTTCGCATCGCGACTGCCCAATTACAGAGGCGCACCTTTTTCTTACTCTTTCTGCGCCAACCTCCGCCTTTCTTCCCTACTATTACTCAACCATTGCCATCGTCTTCGCCAGCATCCTTTCATCAAGCCCACCACTCTCTCTTCATTTTCCTCTGTCGCCCATACCCACGAGCACCCTCTGCGCATTTTACCAGTCAACAGCACTCCAACTCCCACCATCCCAACCTTGGCCCACAGAACTACGACAGTGGTGCCCCAACCTCCTCCACTTGATCCCAGCTCTCGCAGCACCGACAATCGAATTCGTCAACCCAAGTGTCCGTATTCTCCGCTGTTAATCACACGCTACTACTGAGTACCTTGCAAGATACCCAACGCAACCACGCAACCAAGCAACCAAGCAACCAAGCAACCAAGCAACCCACGCAAACGCACCTTGCTTACCATCGTGCGCCGTTAACACTCTCGATCGCTCGCTCCACCCGCGTCCGACACCCCCTGGACAATTCGTGGGCCTCTGTTACCCCCCGTATCCAGGCCCAAGCTTGAACTTGCCTGTCTGGCAATCCTTCCCGGCGGCCTAGCAGCCCAGATTTCCAGAACAAAACTCGCGCCGTCCCCATCCCGTCGTCATGGCTGCCCAGACCGGTCAACCACATCTCTCACCCCCCCAGGGCCAGCACCAGCACCAGCAACCTCCCGGAGGCTTTAACTATTATCAAAACGAGCGAGCCAAGCCGCGCAGCTTCAGTATTGGATCCGACAACTCTAAAAAGTCTCACAAATCTCACAAGTCTCAGAAGAGTTCGTCTTCGCAAAAGGAATACGAGACATCTGCCGATAAGGAGGCAAATCGTCTGCACTCCAAGGCCGACCCGCTCATCGCCATGTATGAAGCAGAACCATGTAAGTATTCTGTCCTGCTTCTGCCCTATGCATATCCCGCTTCAATAAGAATCGTCTCTGACTGAAACAGCCATGGTTGCCGCCATGGCATCTGAATCCAACACTGCGCCGCTGCGCTCGTTTCAGCACAAGGATACCCAGGGAAACATCATCTGTACGTTCATCTCGACATTTACATACACATATACACCTGCATCTGCGCCAGCCACCATACTGACTCTGACTCTTCTCAGCCGACCCTGATCGTTCCAACCCCACCAGATCTCGCTGGGAGCGTCCTCTCGATACTATTCGTAGCTTTGAGGCTGCCATTAACGGTGGTTATTCGCGCCGTTCATCGGTTTACCAACCAGACGAGGCCTCCAACTGGAACAGACGCACTAGCGTGTCGACATGTGAGCTACACTCGTACCACCCAACTACCTTCGCAACCCCCGCTAACCAATATACAGTCCAACAACCTCGCTTCCCCCAGGACAGCTACTATGCCCACAGCCGCTCTGGCTCATACCGCGACCCGTACACTGCCCCGAGCACGCGCCGCAACTCTGGTTTCTTTGACGGCCAGGGCTATCGTCCTCCCCGCAGAGAATATGACCAGCAGGGCGTCTACCCTCTTCCCAACAAGGACAGGTCCTACGAAACCGTCACATCGGCCGCCGGTAGCGGGCTTACGGATCCCGCAGGATATCAAACCGATCCTACGAGTAGTGACAACAGTTCGATCCGGCGAGCGTCCCCCGCCAAGAGGCAAGAGCCCATGAACGACTACGGCATCAGCTTCCAGCAGCAACAGTCCAATCTGGCCTTCCCGCAAAAAGCATCCCATCCCCTTCCTCCGCCGCCAGTCGCCGGCCATGAGCCTGCACCTCCTTCTGTCCCCCGCAAGGGCAGCCTTTTGAAGCGTCAACCCACCGGCGAAAAGAGAAAGAGCTGGCTGTCGCGTCGCTTTGGCAAGAATTAATATTAATGCGTAATGTGCATGGTCGGCGTTGTTAGCGTTCTAGTCTAATTATCGGAATTATGTTTTGATTTATTCGATATAATTTTACACTGTTTCTACATTTTTGCGGGGGGTACAAGTAGCGTGCGCGCCCGCTGCTCGATTTGAAGAGGCTTATGACGTGACATGCGCACTTGTAACGAATAGTCATTGCAAGGCTATAATACGCAGCGTTCATGTGATGTGACGATGCGATGCGTTTCTGCAATTAAATAATTATGTTTGATTTATCCGGATATTTTTACAGTCCTCGCCATCATTTCATGTAACGTGCTTACTCGTTCTTCTTGTTCTTGGCCTTGATATTTTCTGAATCGTCCTCCTTCATTGCCACTATCACGTATCCCAATAGCACCACATTGGCCAGCAACGCCGCAAATCCACCTGCCCACGATGAGTTGCCTAACCAGTCAGTATTCCGTCGGCCAGATCGAGACAACAGCAACATACCCTGGAAAATTGTGTGCACGGTCAAGAAATAGGATCCAATTGGAATCACAATCATCGCAAACGTGAAGCCCAGCAGCTTGAAAATGACGTGTCTGTCCAGTTAGCCAAGTATCCTCCCGATGACAACCCATCACGTCGGCTTACTGCGGCACGGCGGGACTAATATTGCTTTTCTCATTCTGCATCTCATCCTTTTCCAAGACGGTCTTCTCGGACGCGTTGATTCGTCTCGTAGCCATGATGTGGTTTTGATGGAGATTTGCCGGGTATGTAGCTGCACGGAGTGCCGTCCCTGCTAACACATACTCACACACTGCTCAGTTAAAGTGGGCACGTGACTTCGTGATGACATCGCGCCCCAGTCGCGATTCGCTCGGCCGTGATTTTTTCACTTCACGGCGGTTGCATATCCAACAGGGGGTTCCTCGCTAGACCGTCACGCCAATTTTGCCCAATCCAAAGGCATGGCGGACTCTTCCCCTTTGCTGCCAATTCGGCGGCTCAACCCCAGCACGCCCGACCCGGAGCAGGACACCATCCCCTGCTCGCCGGGCGCCCTGATGCGGGACACGACGACGCAGCCGACCCAGATCCTGCCGCTCACGTCGTCGCCCAGCGTCGTCGAGGTGCCGGCGTCCTCGCCGTTCCAGAAGGCAAAGCTCGGGTCGCGACTGGCGCCCGCCGGCACGCTTTTCCGGCCGCCACCCGCACGCCGACCGCCTGTGGCGGCGGCGGCGGCGCAGTCCCCCAAGCGGCCGAACCCGACCTCAATTTGCCTCCTCTCCGACGACGACGAAGAGAGCCTGCAGCCGCCGAGGGGCGACATCCGGCCGACGGACTTCAAGGCGCACGTTTCCGCTTTTGCTTATAAGCCAAGGGTGGACGATGAGCTGTTGCGGACGCGGCTGAGACAGGTCTACGACGTCTTCGGTGACAAGTTCTCGCCTGAGAAGGTGCGGGAAGCGCTGCGGGCGTGCGATAATGATTTGGAAGACACGGTCAAATATCTGGAGGATGAGGGGCGGAAGAAGAAGAGGCGACTCGTACAGGGGCGCAAGCCAAGCTTGGTGTCGCCAAAGCAGCCGTCGCCGGCGAAACGGTCGTCGCCGCTGAAGCCGCAGTCTCCCGTGCGGCAAGAGGTCATTCTGATAGAGGACGACGCAGACAACTACGAAGAGGCCGAATCATCCGCCGAGGAGGAAGACGACAGAGTGTTGGAATCAATCAACAATAGCACATTAAAGGAACTTGCTGCCATGACAGGCATGAAGGAAAACTTGTTGGAACCAGTCATTGAACACCGCCCCTTTGCTGATTTGCACGATGCACGACAACTCACAATGAAGAAACCGGGATCTCGCAAGGGAGCGCGCATTAGCATTGGCGAGACTGTTGTCGACGCAGTCCAAGTCTTTTTGGATGCCGTCACCGCCATTGACGAGGTCGTGGCCACATGCGAAGCCAAGGCTCGCACAGTCAGAAGCGTTATGGATACTTGGGACCTGGACTGCTTCGGCCGCTCCAAGAATATAGAAACGGCAAACGACGGCGCGCCTCTTACCCCCAACAGCATTTGCAACTACGTGCCGCTGCTCGTCCCCCAGCAACCCGCGCTCATGGACGGTCACTGTCGCATGAAACCGTTTCAGCTGTTCGGCCTCAACTGGATGACGCTCCTCAACAACTACGACATTGGCTGCATTCTTGCTGACGAAATGGGCCTTGGCAAAACGTGCCAAGTCATCTCCTTCATATGCCAGCTGGTCGAGGCTGCCGAGGATGGCGCACGCCCCTGGCCAAACCTCGTCGTCGTGCCACCGAGCACGTACAACAACTGGCTTGGCGAGTTTGAAAAGTTCGCCCCGGGCCTGTCCGTCATTGGGTACCGCGGCACGCAGTCGGAGCGCGCCGAGATCGCATACCAGGTCCAGGAGGACCTCGACGCCTACCATGTCGTGCTGGCCACGTACTCGCAGATCAACTCGGAGGCCGACCTGGAGGCGATGCAGTCGTTTGAACTCAACGCCGCCATCTTTGACGAGGGCCACAAGATGAAGAACCCCGAAACAAAGATTTACAAGGACCTGCGGCGCATCCCGTCCGCCTGGAAGATGCTCCTCACCGGCACGCCGGTGCAGAACAACTTGCTCGAGATGACGTCACTCCTCAACTTTATCAACCCGCAAATGTTTGACGGGTACATGCACCACATACAATATATCTTTAGCCAAAAGGTCACCATCCGCGATGTGTCCAACGGCGCCTTCCTATACAGCGAGCGAGTCAAGCGCGCCCGCACCATTCTCGAGCCGTTTATCCTTCAGCGCCGCAAGGACCAGGTGCTCGCCGACCTGCCTCGCAAGATTTGCACCGTCGAGCACTGCGAGTTGACAGACGACCAGGCGCCCGTCTACGCAGAGTATGAAGAGCTGTTCAAGTCGGCACCGTCGGAGCGCAAAGCGACGGGCCGACAAAACGACCAGAACAACGTGTGGATGCAGCTGCGCAAGGCCGCCCTGCACCCGCTGCTCTTCCGCCGCCACTTTGGCGACGACAAGGTCGCCAAGATGGCCAAGATGCTCATGGACCGCATCCCGCAGTCGGAGCTGCACCAGCCCGACATCAAGCACCTCGTCCAGGAGCTCAAGAACGCCTCCGACTTTGAGCTGCACCTCTGGTGCCGCGACTACCCGTTCCTGCGCGAGTTCGACATCCCCGCCGCCTCGGAGCTCAACAGCGGAAAAGTCAAGAAGCTCCTCGCGCTCGTCCGGCAGTACCAGGCCAACGGCGACCGCGTGCTCGTCTTCTCCAAGTTCTCGCGCCTCATCGAGCTCCTGCAGGAGGTGCTCGCGAACCAGGGCATCGACCACTGCGTGCTGATGGGCAGCACCAGCGTGTCGGAGCGCCAGGCCCTCATCGACGAGTACAACAGCGACGCGAGCATCCCCGTGTTCCTGCTGACGACGGGCGCCGGCGGCACGGGCATCAACCTGACCTCCGCCAACAAGATTATCATCTTCGACCAGTCGGACAACCCGCAGGACGACATACAGGCGGAGAACCGCGCGCACCGGCTGGGCCAGACGCGCGACGTGGAGGTGGTGCGGCTGATTGCGCGGGGCACGATCGAGGAGCTCATCTACACGGCGTGCCAGAAGAAGATTGAGCTGGCGAACAAGGTGACGGGCGCCGAGGGCGGGGCCGAAGACGGCGACGATGGTGGTGCGGGCGCCGCGGCGAACTTGGAGAAGGAAGTGCGGCGGATGATGAAGAAGTAGCTAGGTTACTATCGGACTACACAAGGCATGAAATAATGATAACGAATGGGGTATAGAGAGGGGTGAATAACATCTCCTGACTTGCTTGGATTAGAACAATGCTTACTACGTTGCATACAATTGGCCTTATCGTGAAAGGAATTGCTAACGACGTGACTGTAAGTCATATCTCTACGTGAACGCATCACGTAACCCTCTGTTACCGAAAGGAAGAAGCCTTCTGTATCTTGCATGATTACATACATCGCAAACAGCGCCCAAGTAATATATTTTACACGTCGCCCACGCTGATACGACGGAACGTTCAAAGCCGACGCCCACAAGTCATCAGACGGGGTTGTTCAACGTCTCCGCCAGCCAGGACGCGGACGGAGACGAGCCCGGCCACTCACTGATGACACCTCCGTGAGACCTCCTGGCCGCCGTGCCTGGCTCCGGTAGCCTCGTCCACAAGACTTGTTCTGGCTTCGAGCTCTTGTTCATAATGATCCAACGATGGGGCAAGCCGGCCCTCCCGGCCCCTCGCCTGCATAGTTGTTATTAGCCTTGGCGTACTCCCAGTACTCCGTATACCATCCGGTCAACGCGCAGTCAATGATACTCGCTACACGGTCCATTTCTGACGACGATGTCTCCCGGCGCGAGGTTTGCGTCGGCGAAACGAGTCTCGTACTTCTGACTTGTGGACGGCGGCGATGACACCACCGATCAACAGAACGTCTTCCATGCGTGCTGCGACATTTCGCATGGCTTTGATTTCCGGCGGGTAGCATGGCCCCCCGATGAGCGGTGCCAGCTCACCCTCACGGCGGAGGGACCCAGTTCGTGGCCGAAGATGAGATGTCCAAACCAGAGGCGCAGTTTATGGGGGAAAAGCGTCCCGAGTGATAGACCCATTGCGAAAGAGCGACCTTGGACGGCCGGCTTGTGTGCGGGGGACGGTGTCCGTGATTCAGTGAATATCAGATACTTTGTATCATGTTGAGCGCCGGTCCAGCGACAAGGCCTCAGCAATAAAAAAAAAACAAATCAGAAACTATTCGTTCTAAAAAGAAACAGCGATCATTAATGCTTAACGACTTTTTAATATATATTTATTAAGGCGCACATTCGCACACCCACGTATTGGTGGATTACTTACACGCACGACGGAATGACGACGGCCACCGCTCCGCCGAAAGTCCATGAACGCAGCTCCGCCCCGGCTAGCTCCCCTCAACATCCCGTCTTTATTGTTCTTCATCCACTACAGCACAAAATCGCACACAATCTCACCCCCCCCCCCCCCGGCCATGGGCCTCTCAATAGGCACGCTGTTCCCTTTGCGGCTGCGCCTCTGGTTCGGCCGGAAGGTATTCGGGGGCTGGCCAGGCGACCGCACACAGCGCGTCAGCTGGCACCGGCTGCTCAAGGGACCCCTCTGGCCTCCGGAGGTCGAAGCAATGCAGTATATTGCCAGACACACTTCAATTCCTGTGCCCAAAATCTACAAGATACACACGACGGCACAAGGGGCCATATTCATCGAGATGGAGTGGGTGCGGGGCGAGACGCTGTCGCGTGCCTGGAAGCGCATGTCGCCGGAGGACAAGGCCGCCATCGCGGCGCAGCTGGGGTCGTACATCGCCGAGATGCGCGCGCTGCGCAATCCGAACCCCGGGACCGTCTCCTCGGCGCTCGGGAACCCGGGCTACGACGGGCGCATAGGCGACCGCTTCTTCGGCCCCCTGAGCTGCGAGGACTTCATCGCGCTGTCGCGCGGCAACCTCGTCATGGAGGACGTGCACTTCCTCGGCGACGCGGTGCTGCAGACACATACGGCAAAATACGACACCGTCTTCACGCACGGGGACCTCGCGACGCGCAACATCGTCGTGCGCGGCGGGCGCATCGTCGCGCTGCTCGACTGGGCGTACGCGGGCTGGTACCCGGCGTACTGGGAGTACACGCGCGCGCACTACGTGATGCTCGACGAGCCCGGGTGGAAGGCGTGCATACGGACGGCGGTGGTGCCTGAGTACGAGACGGAGCTCGAAGCCGAGGAGATATTGTGGGAGAGGCTGCCGGAGCCGGGCGCGCGGATGACGCTGGAGCGGCCGGGGGAGGAGTCGTACTTTTACCCGGGATCCCGGCCAGCAGCGGCGTGGCTGAAGGAGAGGGAGGCGACCAGGCCTAAGGATCTGTGGACTCTCGCGCTTCGGTCTTATGAGGATGAAGAAAGAGTCCCAGAATGAGCTGGGCATGTATCAATATGGTCGTGTACGATATACAGCTCCGTCGGCCGCGTGTCTGCGGTGCGCCTGTCGCCTGCTTTGCCACTGTGCTGGCTAGAAATGTGCTATGATGTATTATAAAGGTTCTCTACGGACGGAAAAATATCAGATCCCAGCGTGTTATCAATGCGATTATTCATATCTTACAAAGTAGAGCCATCCAGTGTTGATGAGGAGACCGGGGAACCAGCCAGGTGGATGTTTGACCCTGAATCGTCTCAAGACACAGAGGGCGCCCTCGGTTCTCGTCTTGTGATTCGCCGTCGAATTTTCTTCATGTAAATCTAAATCTTCGGGCTATTTCTACGCGGCCCGAGCCTCCGTTATGACCCAGCCCCGTCTCATGTGGAAGGCTTGCTGCATGGTGGGTGGCCGGCGCTTAGCACAGGAGCGCCAACAAGGCTCTTACACCATGACTGCAGGGCAACGCCCAACCACAGGACCTTGATCGCCGGCCTATTCTTCGGGGCGGGCGGTCGCATATATCAAACGAACGTGGCGTAGAACCCTGCTTTTTAGTTGGCGGGCCTTGTGTCTATATTCGTTACAGGGCTAATGTATTCGCTGTCAAACTGCGGGTGGTGGTGCGAGGGCACCTCTTGTATAAGCCCATTAGACCCCGTCGGCAACAGAGTCCTGGTCAAACAATTCTTTGATTCTGCATTATATTCGAATAGAAAAGCCTATGATGGTAGATTGCACGTTCTAGTGTCAAGCTACCATACAGGACGTCGCGCGGCAACCGCACTGCCCGCCAATTCGATACGTTGCGTCGCCCGACATGCCGCAACTCGTCACACTGGCCCTCTACCGCCGCGGCGACGTCTCCGACCGCAACTCTCGCCGTTTCGCTGGCGGCAAGTTCTACCACTGGGGCCTCCTCGTGCGTCCCCGCGTCCGCGGCGCCGCCGCCGCCGATGCCGGCGGGACGCACGACTGCCACGCCTTCTCCGCCTCGGACGCCTCCGAGATTGACAAGGTGACGTTCCGCCTCACGAACCCCGCCATGCAGTGGTGGTACAAGGCGCGCCTCAACGTCGACCCGGACCTGAGCACCCGGTTCCTGGGCCACATTGTCGTCGGGGAGATCCCGGACGGCGTGCCAGGAGAGGAAATCAAGGCGTACCTTGCGCAGGTACCGCTGCCGGTCAAGGGGGCCGAGCCGCAGGAGAGCTGCAAGACGTGGGTTATTGCCGCGATTGTGAAGCTCAGGGAGAGGGGATGGGCGTGGGAGTTTGACCTTGATCGCTTCAAGGAGGATGCGCTGCGTTACGGCGACGATAGGGTTGCGCAGGACGACAGCGCGCCGAGGTTGAAGTATTATATCGAGGGGAAGGGCACAGATGAGGCTTGATTTCTCTAAAATTTGGTTTTCTCTTATTATGCTATGCCCTCACTTTCATCTGTTTGTTGGAGCCTATCTATGTACCTAGATATGTACCTCGCTTATACGATGCTGTTTTACGTAGTAACGAGCTTCCGCCCAAACACCGTCTCAACGGTTCCAGAATTGCATGTAATACAATGATAATGAGTTAGAACAGGTGACTTTCCAAATATTCTCAAAAAAAAAATCCTGTTCTATTTTACAATATACACAAATTCATGTAATTTCCCTAACAATTCTTGCTCGTGCGACAAGCTTCGTCCCACTCCGGCGCCGGATCCACAGCCGCCGCGGGGGCCGTTTCCGTCATCGCTCCGCCCTTGCCTAGCGCCAGCAAGTTTTCAATCTGCCCTGCGCCGCAAGCTCTCGTTTTTTAACTAGTTGACCCTCTCTCTGCCTTCCTCCCACCATAACCACCGTCATCATCTCACCAACCGACTTTTCCCTCCTTCTTTTCAACCACATCGCTTGTCCTTCTTATCGGTGCGACACCGCCTGTATCTTGCGCAGCCGTATCACGCGACAACCGAATAAATACCTTCACCGTTCTTTGCCATCTTTGAAGCGAAAAAGCGCCCGCCGAGAAACCCCGCCGCGCCCCGTCCCGTCGCGGCTTTCGCGAACAGAAGAGAAAGATTGCCTCCACGACGATACGATGCCCGCGCTCACGATATCCACGAACAAGAACGGCGCTGCTGCTGCATCCGCGCCTTCAGCAGCTACGCAACAGCAGCAGCAGCAGCAGCCCGCGCAGGCGCAGGCGCCCACCGCACAGGCAGCAGGAACAACAACAACGGCGACAGCAACAGCACACTCACGATCCGCCTCGCCGACCGGCGGCCCTCCCATGTCGCCCATAACGCCCCCTCTGGCCGCCACCCGCCTCCCCGGCGACGCAGCAACCTCAAACACAACCGCCGCTACCACAACCGCACCCTCCCAGTCACAACAAGCACAGCAGCCGCCACGCCAGGCCTTCACGCACACGACCCAGCAAACGCCCACCACGCTCCCGCTTGCCCCCGGCCCCGAACCCATCGACTTCGACTCCAACCCGGACACCATCGCGCTCAAATCTGCCCTCTCGATCCTGCAGATGCAGCGCGCCCGCGCCACGGCCGACATCCAGGCGCTCAGCCGCGCCAAGGACGAGGCCGTCGGCGACCCGGAGGCCTTTGTGCGCGACCTCGTCGCCGGCAAGGTCAACAAACCAGCGCCGCAGCACACGCTGTCGCTCTCCGACTCCGAAGACGAAGGCGACGGCGGGAACAAGAAGACACAGGACAGGGCGTGGACGACGCTGCCGAAGCCGCAGGACGTCGTGCGATGCCCGCCGATCAACTGGTCGCAGTACGCCGTCGTGGGCGACTCGCTCGACAAGCTGCACGCCGAGCAGGTGGCCCGCCCGACGCAGGGCACCCCCGCGGCGTACATACCCGGGCACGCGGGCATGTACGAGTTCCGTGCCGGCGATGGGCGGCAGGAGTCGTATCAGGGCCCTGCGGTGCCGTACAACCCCGTAAAGGATAGGGTCGACAGGAAGAGCACGAGCAAGGCTAGAAAGTGAGCGAGGACGAGTGGGCTGGCTTGCCTACTAAGTGAATTTTACTGTTATATACTGTATACTTTGTTCTTTGTTCTTTTTCCTTCTTCTTTGTTTGACCTGCCATCGGCCACGGCATGGATATGGCGTTACGGATTTTGGGGAAACGCGTAAAGACACGACATCATGAAATAGACTCATTCTTCATCTAAAATCTTTCTCTCATCAACAATCGCTAATGCATAGTCATCCGTAAATTGATCCGCTAATGCACTTTGCACCTCCTCCCAAACCTCCCAATCTCATTTTATCGCAGTTTATATGCTCATCTTGTGCCGACGTATGTGACAGATTTCCTCTGCAGCGTCCTCCCCCCCTTAAAAAAAACACCGGATTAAAAAAGGCATAATTATATCAGGGCAAAAAATAGACCTCCAACTCCACGTCTACAATGAGTGACCCGACAAATCTAGAGCAAAAAATCATCGCCGGAGCGTTGCCTCCCATGGTATCGTTTATTCAGCAAAGTCCCTGGAACGCTGTGAGTACATCGCTCGTGTTCACGAGGGCATCCCAACTTACTCCATGCTATCCTGTACGGAACGGCGCAGTCGCCGGTTGTAAGTCTTCTTTTCGCTTGGGTCCTGGCTCCAGAACAGCTTGGTCGCCTCAGGGTGTACAATCCTTCGCGGATCGTATGCAGGCTGGTCGTCTTCCAGAACCTCGAGAATCGTCTCAATGTGTGCCTTGACATCTCCTGTGGCACTTGCGGGGGGGTTGTAGCAGTACGTTCCGTCAGGTGCAATTTGGTGGTGAAAGATCTTGGACTGGAAAATAACCCGCGGCTGCTCGTTGGGGAACCGAGGGCTAAAGTGCATCTTGATCCGTACCATGCCACCATCGAGATTTGTCATTGGCCGTCCAAAGTATGTGAGAACCCAAACAAATGGATTATTGTCTTCGAGCTCCACGCTATGTGGTACATCGCCTCGCCGAAAGTAGAGAACCATTTGTTCGAATTGATGACGCAGGTTGACCGCTACCGTCGACTCTGCGCGCTGGGCAGCCAAGCCGTCCTGTGCCCAGGTATCAAGCTCCTCATTAAGCACTTGCTTGATATTTAAGAGCCGTCGCTCAATATCGGCGTAGTTGAATTTTCCGTCCATGCCGTTGCTGCCAGAGGACTCGAAGGGCATCTTCTGGAATGAAGAGTTGGGCTTGGTTTCAGCTGCACCGGCTCGAGCAGCAGCAATGTAGGACTCAAAATACCAAAGGAAGCGTCGCTTGCAAAGGTCTTTAAAAGGCTCAAATGGAACGTTGGCTTCGTCAAACTCTTCAAATCGCCCATCGCTGGTCTCGATTGGCTCAGGAGGTTCAATTCTGGTGCCGTCAGGGTTCAAGAGGAGGTAGCTTTCCAGTCGCTGGACGACAGATATACGTAGAGACTCGTGGCGAATCTTTTTGTTCAGTAAATTGTCGTATTTGGCGAAACGGATTTTTCTCACCTTTTGCACATAATCCTTCTGCGACTTTTTGTCTTTCTCTTGCTTGGCATTCTCGTAGCCAGGCTCATTTTCGTATGGGTTCGACGACATGAGACTCTGTATGGATAGCAAAATAGATTCCAGGCCTTGGGCCGAAGACCATTCCTCCCCCCTCTCGCCTCTCCATGTCCTATTGCCGATTAGTTTGGTTCGCCGCTGCGCGTTTGTCGATGCATACCCTAGTATAGAACTGCATCTGTTAGCCATGACAAGAAAAGCGAAGAAAAAGTATTATAACATACAGGCAGACTTTGCCGTTGGCATATATGTTGGGATTGAATCGGCATCGTCCACCGTTTGTGGTAATACACTGCACCTGAGGTGCCTCGGAAGGGTAGTCTACGATGTCAGCTGGAAGTTGGGGCTAGTCGGTGGCGGAGCATACTTTTGTGAAACCTGATATCAAACTGCGATGGCGGTCAGTCACGGGAGATGATTGGATGCGCCTGAGAATACCTTACCTCGAAGAACCCGAACTCATACGGGGTCTCGTGAGGACCGATGATGAGGGCCTTGACGTTGCGCACGTCAATATCTCGACAGGCGACGGCGATGGCTTGAAAAGTTAGTACTGGTTGATCTCGAATTGTCGACATGAAATTCGACGCTAAAACGTACCGAGATCAGACGATCTCTGGAGGTCTGATAGCTCCTAGAAAGCTGTTAATATTAACGACGTCTTGAGGGATGCGTTGCAAGTTTCACCTTTGTGATGCGAATAATGGACTGGTCCATCGTGGCTAGCCTGCGCGACGCAGGCGAAAGCTATCGAGTCAAATCCAGCGTGCCGAAAACGCCACCATTAGCTATGCAGCGGGACAGGGTGATGATGTTAACAAAACGAAGAGCCTGGCTAGTTGCGGCATGTAGAGGCGGCGGTTGAGCCTCAAGGCGGGGGCGGGGCAGAAAGCTGCACTGTGAGATGCAATCGGCTGCAGCCTCGGGCGTAGCTGGCGTAGCTCAAGGTGCGGCGAGGGAGTGTGTGGAAGCTTCTCGGTGATGTCACAGGAAGCTGAAAAAAAGATGAAGAAGGGAAAAAAGGAAATAATTATGTGTCAATTCAAGATGTCGCGTGGTTCGGACCTGACAAGGGGAGAGTGATTAAACAGAGCCGAGCCGGCAGGCAGTCAGCGGCCACTTCGATTCACCGGGCAGTGCACAGTGTCTTGTGTCTGCCCTGTAACGTCAGACAAGGTGGATATGCTTTTGGGTGCGTGCAGGCAGGTGACAGGAAGGCAGAAAAGGGTGTTGAGGCGGGTTAATTACTGGCCAGCGAATTCGAAATTGATTAACTAAACTCGGAAGCATTTATTCGGGTACTGAGTCGAAGACATCGCGGCCTGGCCAGGCAGCATGCAGGAGGTGTGAGGCAATGCAGTGGTTCGCAGCAGCGCAGTGCAGCTACAGGCCGCCGCTTCACTGATGGTGGGGTTAGAGCCGCACCTCTGAAAATGGTCACTACGGCAGGCAACAGATAGTAAAAAAACACTACGGGGAAATGAAAGTAAAGAAAAATGTATTCAAGTTAGTTTTATCAAATTATAGACTTCTTTCATTTTTATCAGATCTAGTAGCTATTTTTAGGTCAATATACCACACGACCATCTCCCATACTGGACGCCCCGCCTACAGCTCCCTTCGGTACGTACCTCCACAGGCACGCGAGGCGGCTGTCGCGTCATCTGGACGCGTTAATGGGTTTGCACATTTCCAAACGTCAGTCTCGCTAGAACCAGCACCTCGCACCCCGTCGCCCAGACATCCTCTTAACCCGCAGCTGCAAGAAATTGCGTCGCCGCTCGTGACCGCGACAATGGCAAGCTTTTTCGACCTCAAGGCCCGCAAGGCCGCCGCCGCCAGCAACGGCGGCTCCGAGCAGAAGCAGAACAAGGCAAACGACGGCCGCATCCAGCCCTGGGTTGAGAAATAGTACGATTCCCTCCTCTTTGAGATCCAATGCATTGCATTCCTGGTCGCTAATCAGCCTTGCAGCCGTCCAAAGAGTCTCGACGATGTCGCCGCCCAAGAACACACCGTCACGGTTCTGCAACGAACACTACAGGCTGCCAACGTATGACAACCCTCGACGAACCCGAGCTTCCATCTCGACGACCGCGTACTAATCAATACCCCCTCTCTCCAGCTCCCTCACATGCTCTTCTACGGCCCGCCCGGCACCGGCAAGACCTCCACCATCCTCGCCCTCGCCAAGCAGCTCTACGGCCCCGAGATGATGAAATCGCGCGTCCTCGAGCTCAACGCCTCCGACGAGCGTGGCATCTCCATTGTCCGCGAAAAGGTCAAGAACTTTGCCCGCATGCAGCTCACCAACCCGCCCTCCGGCTACCGCGACCGCTACCCCTGCCCGCCCTTCAAGATCATCATCCTCGACGAGGCCGACTCCATGACCCAGGACGCCCAGAGCGCCTTGCGCCGCACCATGGAGATTTACAGCAAGATCACACGCTTCTGCCTCATCTGCAACTACGTCACCCGCATAATCGACCCGCTCGCCAGCCGCTGCAGCAAGTTCCGCTTCAAGAGCCTCGACCAGGGCAGCGCCCAGAAGCGCCTCGAGGAGATTGCCGCCGCCGAGAATGTCCTTGTCGAGGACGGCGCCGTCGACGCCCTGATTCGCTGCAGCGAGGGCGACTTGCGAAAAGCCGTCACGTTCCTGCAGAGTGCGGCGCGTTTGGTGGGTGCCGGCACCGCACAAAAGGACGGAGACGGCGACGATGCCATGGAGGTGGACAGGAAGGCCGTCACGGTCAAGATTATCGAGGACATTGCGGGCGTGATTCCTGGTAAGACGATAGACGACCTCGTAGCTGCTATTCGTCCACGCGGCTCGGGAGGCTCGTATTCTGCCGTGTCTAGGGTGGTGGAAGACTTGGTTGCCGACGGCTGGAGCGCTGGGCAGATTGTGTCACAGGTAAGCCCACATGATTCACACATACTGTTCCGAAGCTAACATATTTCACAGCTATACCAAGTAATTACCTACGATGAAACGATCCCCGATGTACAAAAGAATAAGATTGTCTTGATCTTTTCCGAGGTTGACAAGAGACTGCTGGATGGAGCGGACGAGCATCTATCGGTCCTCGATTTATCCATGAGGATATCAGCAATCATGGCGGAGAAATAGGCGTTTTCATAATCCACGATTTACATAAAAACTTGAATGAAGAAAAAAAATTGAAATTGGCTATGCTGAATTCGACAATGTGTATATACATGCATGCGGTATCCGTAGCAGCGCGACATCTACGGCTCTTGTCCCAAGAGGCCCAGGTTGCCTCGTACCTTGGACCACGGGTCGTTCGAGTTCTGCGCCTGCGCTTTGCTCCCCTTTCTCGTGTGCTTCCTAACCGCACGCGGGGTATCGCCGCCCATCCACGTGTCGTCTTCCCCGGCTCCTGGGCCCTCGCCGTCCATGTTCTGCCCTGTGATCTGCCCGATGCCTCCGAGCGTCTGCATCAGGCCCTCGAGCGCGACCTGCCCGTTCTCGACTGACTCTGCCACCGACTCGAGCGTCGCCATCTTGGCCGCGTCGGAGGCGTCGAGCCATGGTTGCACCTGCGCGGAGATGTCTGCGTGCTGCGAGCTTCCTGTTGCCCCGTCCCGGCCGGACCGCGACCGTCTGCTTTCCTCTTGTGGAAATGTCGACAGCAGCTGGCTCTCCTCGGCGAAGCGACCGATGTGTCGGCTGGTGTCCTGGCCACTCTTGTTAAGCAGCCCGGATATGTGTGTCCTATACGCGATCATGGCTTTATGGTTCGCCGAAGCGTCGACGAGCGAGGCTAGGTATGGCGCGACAAGGTGGTCTATCGGCAGCCGGGGCGGCGCCGCATAGCTTGCTCGTTTGCTGGGTTTTGTATTTTTTGTTGGCGGTGGCAGCGAGTGTACATCGCTCGAGGCCACTTCCAGCAGCGTCCTCCGCGCCGCGACGTACGACTCGTACTTCTCCTTGATGCCGCCCAGCTTCGCGTGAATCGCCGCCGGATCCGCCTTGCCGAGGGTACCGCCTCTCTCTGACGCGTCTTCGTCATCGCCGCCATCCTGCGCCACCTCGGTCGATGATGCTTTGCCGAGCTCCGTCTCGATCCAGTGGATCAGCTCGTCGCGCGTGGCGCCCAGCGCCATCAGCTTCGCGGCCCTGCTCGGCGTTTGAGAGGAGCGCCGCGTGCGGAGCCGTGCCTCGTGCAGCTGCTGCTCCTCCTGCTTTAGTAGAAGCTTCGCACGTAATACAGCTTTCTCCAGCAGGTTGACTTGTCCGGGGATGTCGAGCGCGCCCGTGCTCTGCTCGATGACCATGGTGTTGATGACGTCCTTGGGCACGGCGGGTAGTGGCGCCGTTCCCTCAAACATGCGGTCTGTGTCGAGAAACTCCGAATCCGCGGCTGGCTGCTCCAGAAGCGTATCCAGAGTCTCCTGTACTGCATATAATCCGTCGCGTTTCTGGTGTAGTCTCAGCATGGCCACCCGTTCCTCCAGCCCTGATGTCGACGCTGGTCCCGCCGCCGCCCTGTCCGCCGACCGCTGCCGCTCAGGAGCCTCGTGCTGCCGCCGCACATTCTCGAATTCTTTCCGCGCCGCGATGTTCTCTCTCAGTGCATCGAGGTATTCCCTGTACACGCCGTCCGCCACCGTGTCGCCGACGCTGCCATCGTCGCGGCCGTCAGCCAGGGCTAGCGCCGACTTGATGGACCCTCCGCGCTGCGAGCACTCGCCCAGGTGCGCGGCCAATATGCGCCGTATGTAGTTGACTTGCTCCCGCGACTTTATGTATGGACTCAAATCATCTTTTATTTGGTCGGCGATTCGACTGCCGTCTTGCATGATGGGCGCTGACCCCGCGTTGATAGTTGCGGTTGTGAGAAGTTGGAGTGAGGTTCGCGTTGATGCTTCACCATCACGTGGGGCCACGACAATCAGATTTGACAATGCCATAGGGTCTAAACTTTACGCTCATAAAATACTACTGTTGCATTCCGTATTGTTTTTCTTGAAATTTTCATATCGATTTACCAGTAGTAAAAGATCAATTTGTCCCCTTTGCTTCCATATCTAATGTCGCGCCTCAAAAGCTCAGGTTCACCGTCATCTGCAATCGGGGCCTAAAGATCGCCATCTGCCGTTCCTGCAAGAGATGAATCGGAAACCTAAAGCTACATGTCATTTTATTTTCGCGCCTGTAGAATAATATTATAGATAGCCAAAGTAATTGATATTGCTTTTTCATCTAACCTGTCACTTGGGAGCTACACGAGAATGCGAGGTACCGCCCGGTAACAGCAGTGAATGGGCCGCGCAACGTTTCAGTTCCTCCTTGCCCCTATCCCTGTCCCTGTTATACTGGGTAACTTTGCAAGCGTCGATCCTCCGTTAATCTGCATCGTTCCTTTATCCACTGCACGTACATTCCTCAGCAACGTGATCCTTGGTTTTGATACAGTGCTATCTCAGGGTTGTCCAAGAAACCTCGGCATATCTACACGGGGCGCCACAATAACTAGTGAACTACGGGAAGAAGAGAAGCGAGCTCATTGCTTTTTCGGGTTTCGTTCTTTTCCTTCCCGTCGCATTTTTCCTTCACCAGTTCACTTGTTACATCAAGTGGTATCTAGTACTGAAGTCAGTGTTGTATGTCCATCACGGCTTTATATCCTATTCGCTATTCGTGGTGTTAGCCGCACAATTCTCACTAGCTTCAATCCTACCTCTCGGTAGTTGTGGGAGCTGGGACAATGAAGTACAAGTATACTGCACTTCGGTAGGCGTGACGTCAAATTGCAGCAATCGTCCGGTTTTCCTCCTTTGACATTTATCCGAGAGAGCACGGAAAGTTATTGGTTACTGTCGGGTTATTACTGCAGGCGTTAATGAGCCACGTTCCTAGCGTCAACTTCTTTGCTCTGTTCACTTGGTGGAGATAGATCCATCATTGCTCTCCCATCATTTTCCTGTTCAAGAAGGTGGTTTCATCTTGAATCCCCAGTCCAGGCCAGAATTCCACTTGCACTATATTCACCTAAACCTTCTTACCTCCTGTTCAATTTCATAGAGTATATAAAGCCGTGTAGACTCAACTATTCTAGCATCTTGTAAGCTACCAGTTCACCAACCATCCACAATTTCTATCATACCACTCCTCCTCCTTTCTTCACAATGCATCTCTCACTCGCCCTCGCCACGGCCCTCGGTGCCCACCTCGGCGCCGCCACCACTGGCATCGTATGGGAGTTCCCCAAAGCCACTGCCAAGGGCATCAACGACGTCACTTTCCCTTTCAACGTCGCCAATGCTCCCCACGACGCGGGTTTCTACTTTGCCCAACAGTTCTACTTCAACGGCCTCGAGGACGTCGGCTACACCGGCCTCCAACCCCGCCCGGACAACGGCACCGGCCCCGTCCTCCACGCCGTCTTCTCCAGCTTCGTCAAGGACACCACAACCGGCTCCCCGCGCTGTTCCTACGGCGCCGACGGTGGGCCTGGCGTCAGCTGCGCCGTTGATTTTCTCGCCGACTACTCCCACACGTACAAGTGTGTCGTGGAGACGACAGACGGCGGCTCGACTTGGCGCGGTACCGTCGTGGACACCGTCTCCGGCGAGTCGCACGTCATTGGCGAGTGGACGCTGCCCGTTAAGACGGGCGGCGTCAAGACTAGCGGTGTTGGCTTCGTCGAGTACTACCTCTACCCGCGCGACTCGAACAACAACGAGATTTGCGACAAGCTGCCGCCGACGGAGGTCTCGTTCTACTCGCCGTCTAGCAAGTCTGCCGATGCCAACATGGGTGCTCTTCAGAAGCCCTATGAGTACGGTGTTTGCAAGGGACAGTCCGCTTTCTCGACCAAGAAAATCAACAACGGATACTTTGTCAAGACTGGCTTTTAAATCATCGTTTGATGAAAGAGGCTTTTCACCGTGGCCAAATTGCCAACCAAGATGTACATATGCGTACTTGCACACAATTCAACTTGACTTTGCCCTGCAGATTGGATAATATTACATGAACTTCACCTTTGAAATAAACAACTTACTTTTATTCTCTGAATGTTTCTTTCTCATCCATCGATTGATGCCTTTCTGCCTGTTTTGTTGCCTATCGCTTCACCCCCAGGTGGCGCCGCGGCCTTGCGTGCCACCACGCCGGCGCTGCGCTGACGACCCCTACCAACAGACTTATTATGCAGAGGCTACATACGCTCTTACCTTCGCCGTATTGACAGATTATCCATAGTGCCCGACACTTGGTGAACCGTAGGAGCTGCTTCAACTAGCCACCGGGGCTCAATGCTCGTGCTCCAGCGCATATACTCTCGCGTGGTTAGTACCAACCTTCAAGGAGTAGACCACCACCGCCTGGAACGGCTTCAAGTCCCCTAAGGAGCTGGCCACCGAGATTCTCCCATATAACCCTATTAATATCAATAAGAAGGTTATTGAGTATAATGGTGGGATTATTAACTCTATCCTTAAGGGTTTACTATTTATTATTACTTGAAGTGTGCTTTTAAAATCCATCGAACATTCGGAATGGCTCGGGACTGCGGATGGCTCCGGCAGGCTCCGCCGCCCAAAGTCTTGCGCCACTAAGCCCCATTGACTTGAACGACACAACGGTTTTTGTTCCATTGATCAATATTCCCGCTGGTCTCGATAATTATCTCAATGGCGTCTATTGTGCCTAATGTGAGGCTCAAGGTACTCATCGTCGGTGCTGGCCCGGCTGGTCTCTGTACGGCCGCCGCGCTGCGACAAGACGGTCATATGGTGACCGTTCTTGAGCGTCATGCGGATCTTCAAGCTCAAGGCAACGCACTTGTCATTCAGCCGGCGGCCGTCAAGGCACTCAAATATTTGAAAGGAGCCCGTGAGGCTCTCGATAATGTCAGCGTTCGAAGTGACAAGCTGCGCTACTGGTCCTACAAAGGCATTCAGCCTTTCGCCACGACAAACCTGACGGACAAGCGGTTTGAGACGGACAGGCCTTCTACGCAGCGTGTTTTCTACAATTTGGCCACCAAAATTGGTGTCAAGGTTGTCTTTGGCAGAAATGCGACACATGTGACAGATGATGTCAAGAAAGCCAGTCTCTCAACAGACCAGGGCGAGGAATACGAAGCGGACTTAATTCTCGCTGCTGATGGTAAGCGCAAAATGAGCAGAAGTCCCTCGCAATTAGGGATGTCGGGGTTCACGTTTAACACATTACAGGAATCAAGTCCAGAGTGCGCAAGGCTCTATTTCCCGATCGCAACACTGATCCAAGGGTAACCAGAGAATCCATCTTCCTGGCCGAAATTCCGGTAGAAAGTTTACAAGGGAACGAAACTCTTACTCCATGGCTCGAGCCAGGGACTACACACGGAACTCTTGGACCGGGGCGCTTCATTTTGAGTCGCTATCTGACCCGGGGTATGTATGGCGTGCAATTCATCGACGTCGATCACAGTGAGCCTGGGGAAGTGGACGGCAACTGGAACACTCGGGCGGATATGACCACTTTGCGTAACCTTTTCGAGGATTTCAATCCAATCACACGCGAATTCCTACATAAAATGCGCGTCGCACAGCGATGGCAGATTGCGTACGGCCCCAAGCTGGATACATGGCGAAGCAAGCATGGGCGCGTCGTGCTCCTAGGCGACGCGGCTCATGCCATGATCCCGCATGCTGCTCAGGGATTGAGTCAGGGGATCGAAGACGGTATAAGTCTTGCCAGAATGCTTCAGGGAGGACGAGAAGGCTGCGAGGAGATCCCTGCAATTACCGAGGCGTGGGAAGGACTCCGAAAACCGCGTGCAGAGCTCTTTGTGCAGCGTTCCCTAAACAATGCCACACTTCGCAGCCTGCCAGATGGAGAAGCCCAGATGGCAAGAGACGAGCATATCATCAAGTCCAGCCATGCTACACCGCAGGATGTTGCGGATGTAGAAATGGACATGACAGCCAACCAAAACAGCCCGCAGTTTATGAAGTGGGTTAGAGAATATGACGTGGTGAATGAGGTAACAAGACCCGACACTCTTGGGGCTGAGTTACGCTAATAATTTGTATAGGCTGAAAAGGCATTGGGTCACATCAAAGGTGCATATGCACTGCGAATGTGATGTAAGCGCGAAAGCACAGGGTATTGCCAGGCTCGAACGAGGGTGGTATTGCATACATACTGGTACACGCCGTGTGAAGTCAACATGCATTTATTCAAGGCACGGCTCAGAATGTAGTACTTCTTCTACAAAGGGCATTTGTCAAGTAAACAGTTAACGGAAGGCTGAACACTGCGCTGCGCATAACAGTCGCGGTCGATCTTGATTTATTGTATTTCCCCTCCATCATTGGCCAGAGAGTTTGTGGTTTGCGATGCACTGCTAGCAAAATGCCAAGAAATGTGGAAAACGTAGTCGCAAAGGCCCGCATAGCTTCGAGAGTATTCAAAATCGAATAATATATCAAATTCTGTTCGAATCACTTGATCGGCTCATGCTTCGTCCGGAACTGGTTGATAAGCTGTATAACATGGCTTTCCACCTGGCTTGCAATAATAGAGCGCTGGCATCCAGAACGATGGCGTTCTATACTTCGGGTTACATCCTTTCATGTTCGGCAATCGAGAGGCAATGGGACTCAAGCCTGTAATCCTTCACGGCTTCATCTAACGTATTGGGTCTTCGATCGTCGCGGCTTATTTCGCACATGTTCGATATCGCAATTCATGTGATCCCAATTTCGGCTGGTTTTGTGTTACCAAATTCCCAGCTTTCCGCGTCGAGAACCACAAGTATTGTATTGCTTGTTTCGATGAGTTGGCGAACGGATGCAATGTCGGAACTGTAAGAATTAAACAGCGGCCGCCAATGAGCGACTTTGAAAGCTGACGGGTTATTTTTATAGCGCATGTTGGAAAGGCTTCGTTTGCTGCAGACAGTGTTAACGGTTGAGAGATGAGGGTGTGGGAAAATCAGGCAGAGCCCACATAGTCCCTTCTACAGAGCCGAAGTATCAACCGCAACGGAGAATACCAATGCCAGGACGAGAAGACGAGTCGATCCTCAAACGATGCTATGTATAGAGGCATAATCTCCTCTCCATGCATGTCGGCTCCAACAAGCGACAGCAGTCAAAATATCAGGAGCTATCACCGAGCTTTTCGCGACGGACCCTGGACTTATTGAGCGTGTTAGAAAGTGGCTTGATCGCAAGCTTCGCGTTGTTGTGTTCATACAACAGGATGGTCAGCGTGCTGCGTCCGATGATGACGCCGATGGCGGAACAGGTCGCACCAGACGCGTCAGGACAAGCTATTTGATCGAACATATTCTGGCCATCCTCAAGACAATAGACACGCAAGGAATCACCGATCGGGCGGACGAGATGATCCAAGAGTTTCTCCGTCGGCGGATCACTCAGATATTCTTCACGAGCTCCGCGCGTGGCTCCGGAGTCCCTTGCCAGACGCTGCGCGATTGGGACCGCGTCATCCAGTATCGCGAAAGGCTCTCATAGATGATATTGCGCTTGGGATATCTCCTGAACTCTTGGCCCTTGAGCTTTCGCGGAGAACTTTGCACAGATTCCATGCTACGGCCGTTATCGGGGGTGATCAACGTCTAGCAAGGTGTTTAGAGAATCCTGAATGCGTGTTCATGGCAAAAGACGCGCGAACCGTACAGGAGAGGATATGTAGTATGGGTGGGGCTCATGGTTGGTCGCGACTGCAGCCCTGCTGCTCGCTGGGGGTCGGGTAAGCGAGTGAATGATAAAAATGACGAATAAATTCTGAGTCTACTGGCTAGTCTTTTCCGTCTGTTTTCGGCTGTGTTGAAAAATGTTTAGTTTAGCTACTATCAAGTGACAAACTCTTTGATTCTTGGATAGGGCGAGCAAGCGATACCCTGTATCCCATCAATTGAAGAGACTGTTTGTATTTTGGGACTTATATGGCTATTATAACGTTACAAGTACTTGGGAAAGGAGCTCAATATACTTTTCTATGGGTTTTCAGTGTCTGTGCTCCTGCTTTGTGCACATACTATCCTGTTGTGGTTGTTCAGTGCTCATAACAGTTGTTGGCTTCGTATACGTTGGTGACTGCGTGTAAATGTCCTCGTGGTATGGTGAGGCATTCGCACGCGACTCACGTTACAGTGCCGCTAGATTGATAAGTATTGAATAGAAATGGCGAAATAACAACAAGATGAGTAATGATGAAGTACTATTATATATATATATATTTTCCAATTGAAACAAGCATTACCTGCTCAACAGCATCAGACGCTGCAACTGGCAGCCCCGCCATTTGGTGGCAATTCGACGCTATACCTCTTTTGGCGTAGCGCTCGTCTGCCTGGAGGCTGGATCTGAAATTTATCGGCGCGACAAGTTCAGAACAGCTAAACAAGCAATTTTTCCTTTCCAAGCATTGACGTTCTGCTTGAATCGAGTCTGCCCCGACACGCCTCGCAGACAACTATCGAGGGCAGCAGCGCATGGTATATTAGCGGTCAAGCTCCGCGAGCCGCCGTCGAGCACGTCGACGCTGTCCCTCCCTCCAGAGAGCTTCGACAACCACCGCCATCATGTCGGACCCTCATCGCGATGTCTCCCAATACAAATACTCGGCAATGTCCAACCTGGTCCTCCAGGCGGACCGTCGTTTTGTGTCGCGACGAAACGATGAGTCTACTGGTGATCCAGAGTCCCTCGCTGGGCGCCTGAGCATCAGGGACATGGGTGCCCGCGTCGCCCGCGACGAGGCGCCGAAACAGAAGAAGCAGCCTGGTCTGCCGGATATCCAAAGAGGCAGCATGAAGGAAGGCCAGGATGTGCTTATGCGCGAACAGCAGAAGCGCAAAGCCGATGCTGGCCAGCTTCGCGGCACTGGTGTCCTCGGCGCAAACGAGCCCTTGGTCGAGGGCATCACCTACCGACCCCGAACCCTCGCAACACGCGCCACCTTCGACTTGATACTTACGCTTGTCGCCACAACCCTCGGCGATGTACCGCACGAAGTCGTTCGAAGCGCGGCCGATGCCGTCCTAGAATACCTCAAAGACGATGATCTCAAGGATCTCGACAAGAAGAAGGAAATTGATGATATCCTCGGTGCCACGCTGAACCCCAAGCAGTTCAACGAACTTGTTAACCTTGGCAAGAAAATTACCGACTATGATGCCCAAGATGATGACGAAGATGTCAACATGGGTGATGGCGCGGCAGGTGACGCTGAAATTGACGAGCGCCAAGGTGTCGCAGTCGATTTTGACGACGAAGACGAAGACGAGATCGTGCCCGAGGTCCGCGACGAATCATCAGACAGCGAAGACGAGGACGAGGACGACAAAGAGGACGGTTCGTCCAAGCCAGAGGCTGAAGTCAAGGACGACGATGAAGTGGTTCTTGATGCCGGCCACTCCAGCAAGACCGAGCAAACAGACAAAAGCTCCATTGCCGCTAGAGATATCGACGCCTTCTGGCTACAAAGAGAAATCGGTGCTTTTTACCCCGACGCACATGAGCAGACCGATAAGACAAAGGAGGCTCTCCGCATATTGTCTGGGGAGCCTGACGAGGCTGGTGGCGAGGAGAAGGCACTGCGAGAAATCGAAAACGACCTGATGGAGCTTTTCGACTTTGAGCACCACGAACTCGTTCAGAAGCTTGTTGAGAACAGAGAGAAGGTGTTTTGGCTTACCAAGCTGGCTAGGGCCGAGAACCCGGCTGCGCGCGAGGATGTTGAGCGCGAAATGGCCTCGGAAGGATTGCAAAGTATATTGAACGAGCTCCACGGCAAGTCCGGAGACGGCGAACGCAAGGGCATGAAGATGGATATCGATGTCCCTGCGTCATTCACAGCCGAGGGCCAGAAGGAAGAGGCCACAGAAGGCCGTCTAGTTGGCGGTCTCCAACCCAAGAAGCTCATAAATCTCGACAACCTCGTCTTTGACCAAGGAAACCATCTGATGACCAATCCCAAGGTCAGACTTCCAGAAGGCTCCACAAAACGCTCTTTCAAGGGCTATGAAGAAATTCACGTTCCGCCGCCCAAGAAGAGAAGCGAGCCAGACGATGTGCTGATTCCCATCACTGACATGCCGGAGTGGTCGCGTGGCCCATTTGGTACCACCAAGTCTCTCAACAAGATCCAGTCCAAGTGTTTCTCCACCGCGTTCGGTGACGATGGCAACATGCTCATTTGCGCCCCGACTGGTAGTGGTAAAACCAACGTTGCCATGTTGACCATTCTCCGCGAAATCGGAAAAAATAGAAACCCCGAAACCGGCGACATTGATCTCGACGCTTTCAAGATTGTCTATATTGCCCCTCTCAAGGCTCTGGTTCAAGAACAAGTCGGCAACTTCGGAAAGCGTCTCGAGCCCTTCGGCATCCGTGTCGCAGAATTGACTGGTGACCGCCAACTCACAAAGGCTCAAATCGCCGAGACTCAAATCATCGTCACCACTCCTGAGAAGTGGGATGTTATCACCAGAAAGGCCAATGATCTTTCGTACACGAACCTTGTGCGCCTTATCATTATCGATGAAATTCATTTGCTTCACGACGACCGTGGTCCTGTCCTAGAAAGTATCGTCAGCCGAACGATTCGCAAGACTGAACAGACTGGGGAACCTGTTCGGCTGGTCGGTTTGTCCGCCACGCTCCCCAACTACCGCGATGTCGCAAGCTTCCTGCGTGTCGATGTCGACTCTGGCCTGTTCCACTTTGATGGATCCTTCCGACCTTGCCCTCTGCGCCAGGAGTTTATTGGTGTCACCGACCGCAAGGCCATTAAGCAGCTCAAAACGATGAACGATGTCACATACAACAAGGTGCTCGAACACGTCGGAACCAACAGAAACCAGATGCTTATTTTCGTACACTCTCGAAAGGAGACCGCCAAAACTGCTCGCTACATCAGAGATAAAGCACTGGAGATGGAGACCATCAACCAGATTCTCCGCCACGACGCCGGTAGCCGTGAAGTCCTGCAAGAAGCTGCTAGCCAAGCAACCGACAAAGACCTCAAGGACGTGCTGCCTCATGGTTTCGGTATCCACCACGCTGGTATGAATCGTATTGACAGAACTGACGTCGAAGATCTCTTTGCCAGGGGTGCGATTCAGGTTCTGGTTTGTACTGCCACCCTTGCTTGGGGTGTCAACTTGCCAGCACACACAGTTATCATCAAGGGTACCCAAGTGTACTCTCCCGAAAAGGGTACGTGGGTCGAGCTGAGCCCCCAGGACGTTCTACAGATGCTCGGTCGTGCCGGTCGACCGCAGTTCGATACCTACGGTGAAGGTATCATTATTACGACACAGACCGAAATTCAATACTACCTGTCGCTGCTCAATCAACAGCTTCCCATCGAAAGTCAATTTGTCAGCAAGCTTGTTGACAATCTGAACGCCGAAATTGTCCTCGGAAATGTCAGGACGCGAGACGAGGCTGTTGAGTGGCTTGGCTACACATATCTCTTTGTCCGCATGCTGCGGTCTCCTGGACTGTACCAAGTTGGCCAAGAGTACGAAGATGACGTCGCCCTTGAGCAGAAGCGCGTGGACCTTATTCATGCTGCTGCCATGGTTCTCAGGAAAACAAACCTCGTCAAGTACGACGAGAAGACTGGGCGATTCCAGTCTACAGAACTTGGCCGTATCGCCTCGCACTACTACATCACTGCCACCTCCATGGAGACTTACAACAACCTAATCCAGCCATCCATCACCACTATCGAGCTGTTCCGCGTCTTTTCTCTATCTGCAGAGTTCAAATACATTCCTGTCAGACAAGACGAGAAGCTTGAGCTTGCCAAACTTCTGGGACGCGTTCCCATCCCGGTCAAAGAGAGCATCGAGGAGCCTCATGCCAAAATCAATGTTCTCCTTCAGGCTTACATCTCGCGTCTTTCGCTTGATGGCTTGGCCCTTATGGCTGATATGGTCTACATTACTCAGAGTGCTGGACGTATCCTGAGAGCTGTCTTCGAAATCGCTCTCAAGAAGGGCTGGGCATCTGTTGCGAAGACGGCCCTTGACCTTTGTAAGATGGCTGAAAAGAGAATGTGGCCCACCATGTCTCCGCTCCGTCAGTTCCCTACTTGCCCTCGCGATGTCGTGCAGAAGGCTGAGAGAATCGACGTGGCCTGGGACAGCTACTTCGACCTCGACCCGCCTCGCATGGGCGAATTGCTTGGGATGCCTCGCGCTGGCCGTACTGTCTGCAATTTTGTTGCCAAATTTCCCCGCGTTGATGTCCAGGCCCAGGTCCAGCCCATGACCAGGTCTATGCTCAAGGTTGAACTTGCCATTACCCCCAACTTTGAGTGGGATGATAGCGTGCACGGTGGAGCTGAAAGCTTCTGGATCTTTGTTGAGGATTGCGACGGCGAGGATATCCTATTCCACGATACCTTCCTCCTCCGCAAGGACTATGCTACCGCAGAGTCCAGCGAGCACATTGTTGACTTCACTGTGCCTATTACCGACCCAATGCCCCCCAACTACTTCATTTCTGTTGTGTCGGACAGGTGGATGCACTCTGAGACTCGTATTCCTGTTTCCTTCCACAAGCTCATCCTCCCTGAGAAGTTCCCTCCCCACACAGAGCTCCTTGACCTCCAGCCCCTGCCCACCTCGGCGCTCAAGGTCGCAAGCTATGTCAAGCTCTACCCCGAGTGGAAGCAGTTCAACAAGATTCAGACGCAAGTGTTCAACTCGTTGTACAAGACTGACCAGAATGTCTTTGTCGGTGCCCCAACAGGCAGTGGCAAGACCGTCTGCGCCGAGTTCGCCCTGCTTCGCCACTGGGCCCAAGAGGACTCTGGCAGAGCTGTGTATATCGCGCCTTTCCAGGAGCTTGTCGATGCTCGCCTGCAAGACTGGCAGAAGCGCCTCAGCCACTTGGCTGGCGGGAAGGAGATTGTTAAGCTGACTGGCGAGACTGCCACTGACTTGAAGATGCTAGAGCAAGGTGACCTTATTCTAGCTACGCCTACTCAGTGGGACGTTCTGTCGCGCCAGTGGAAGCGTCGCAAGAATGTGCAGACTGTGCAACTGTTTATCGCCGACGATGTCCATCTGCTAGGTGGCTCTCAGGGCTACGTTTACGAAATCATTGTGTCCCGTATGCACTACATCCGAACACAAACTGAGCTGCCGCTCCGAATTCTCGCTCTTAGTGTATCACTCGCCAATGCTCGTGATATTGGCGAGTGGATCGATGCCAAGAAGCACGACATCTACAACTTCAGCCCTCACGTCCGACCCGTCCCCCTCGAGCTTCACATTCAGGCATTCTCCAACCCTCACTTCCCGTCCCTCATGCTGGCTATGGCCAAGCCTACCTACAATGCCATTACACAAATGTCCTCAGACAAGCCAGCCATGGTCTTCGTACCCAACAGGAAACAGACGAGAGGCACTGCGCGTGATTTACTTGCTGCCTGTGTTGCGGACGAAGATGAGGACAGGTTCCTTCACGTTGATGCCGAGCAGATGAAGCCTTTGCTAGACCGTGTTCATGAGGAGGCTCTCGCGGAAGCCCTCTCTCACGGTATTGGCTACTACCACGAGGCCCTTAGTCAGAGTGACAAACGCATTGTCAAGCACTTGTTCGACAATGGCGCCATTCAAGTCCTTGTTGCTTCCCGCGAGGTTTGCTGGGAGCTTACCAGCACAGCACACCTTGTGATTGTCATGGGCACACAATATTTCGAGGGCCGTGAGCATAGATATGTCGACTACCCCTTGAGCGAAGTTTTGCAGATGTTTGGTAAAGCTCTCCGACCTTCAAAGGACGGCCGCGGCCGCGGTGTTCTCATGCTGCCATCGGTCAAGCGTGACTACTACAAGAAGTTCCTCAGCGAGGCTCTGCCAGTGGAATCGCACCTGAACAACTACCTGCACGATGCGTTTGTGACTGAGATCAGCACTAAGATGATTGAGTCTGGTGAGGACGCTATTAACTGGACGACTTTTACGTACTTTTACCGTCGTTTGCTGGCAAACCCTAGCTACTACGGACTCACCAGCACAACCCACGAGGGTCTTAGTGACTTCATGTCTGATCTCGTGGAAACGACGCTGCGCGAACTTGACGAATCCAAGATCATTGACTTTGATGACGAAGATGGCTCTGTCGCGCCACAGAACGCTGCCATGATTGGCGCATACTATAACATCTCATACATTACCATGCAGACATTCTTGTTGTCTCTGTCGGCACGAACGAAGCTCAAGGGCATTCTCGAAATCGTCACATCGGCTACAGAGTTTGAGTCTATCCAAGTCCGTCGTCACGAGGATGGCCTCCTTCGACGTATTTACGACCGCATTCCCGTCAAGATGGCGCAGCCTGTCTTCGATAGCCCTCACTTCAAGGCATTTGTTCTCTTGCAAGCTCATTTCTCCAGGATGCATCTTCCGATTGATCTGGCCAAGGATCAAGAAATTCTCCTGTCGCGAGTTCTTAGCCTCTTGAGTGCCATTGTGGATATTCTGTCGTCAGATGGTCACCTGAATACGATGAATGCCATGGAAATGTCACAGATGGTTGTGCAAGCCATGTGGGATCGCGACAGCCCGCTGAAGCAGATTCCTCACTTTGGCCCTGATGTTGTCAAGGTGGCCAACGAATTTGGCATCAAAGATATTTTCGACTTCATGGAGGCGATGAACCCCGACGAGAATGCCGACTATAAGAACCTCATCAAGCGCCTTGGCTTGTCCCAAAAGCAGCTTGGCGAGGCTGCCAACTTCACCAATGACAACTACCCCGATCTTGAGCTGGAGCACGAGGTCCTGGACGAAGATGAGATTCGTGCCGGTGAGCCGGCATACCTCAGCGTTAAGATTTCGCGCAACTTGGAGGACGAGGACGGCGAAAACGATTCTACGGTTCACGCGCCATTCTATCCTACCAAAAAGATGGAGAATTGGTGGCTTGTTGTGGGCGATGACAAGACAAACAGCTTGTTGGCTATTAAGCGCGTCACTATTGGCCGCGAGCTGAACGTGCGATTGGAATATACGGTGCCTGCGCCGGGCGACCACAAGCTGAAGCTGCTGCTCATGAGTGACAGCTACGTTGGTGTGGATCAGGAGCGGGAGTTTTCGGTCACGGCCGCGGAGGGTATGGATGTTGATGAGTCCGACGAAGAGGAGGAGGACGAGTAAGCTGAATATACCGAAATGTACAATACAAGAGGTTATGGGCGGAAAATACGCGATAATCAGTTTCATGGTAGTTGATTTCACAAAGAATTTTTCGTTTTCTGGACACAATTGGGATGGCTGGGTGGATGAGCGCAATGTTTACGCTGATCGCGGCCTAACCACCATGGCCTGGTATCGTGCCACAGGCGGTGATTGCGAAGACATGCTAGCTCCCGAGTTCGTAACACGCCTGTACCTCGTAAATATGGCCCTCGTGCATTAAAGGCTCGCCACTCGCACCAATGACCAAGGCTGATTCGCTATTTTGGGGCTGCACTGGGCTGCAGCGCCCCTTGACTTCGTGCTTGGCCAACGCCAGCCTCTCGGTCTCGCTCACCTCCCACATACACAAATCACGTGACGAATATGCTGTGACGTGAGAGGTGCTTGTTCTGGCCATCCCATCTGTCCCAGCCAGGCCAACCGTTTCTCTGCCTCTGACTACCCACATCCCAGCACATCACGGGTGAAGCCTGAAGTTTTCCAAGGCTGCGCATTTTATCAGCACAACGTCTGTTCCATCGCGCATCACGCTTTGCGACATCCATTGGACCAAGCTACACGCGCTTCCTCACGCGTCGGCTCTCTTTATCCCGTCCCTCGCAACGCCACCCTGGTCGAGCTTGAGTACTGCTGACCTGACACGACCACCCCTCACGCCCGAATCGCTCGTGTGCTGTCGCGCCCATCGCTGCATCTCACCAATTACACATCACGACGCGATTCATCATTACAATGGCTGATAACTCGCCCGCGAAGCCGGAAGCCGCTGCGCCGGCTGTCACCGAGCAAGCACCCGTCACCGAGCCCGCCGCAGCTCCCGCTGGCGGTGAGGCGTCTGATGAGGCCAAGACCAGCGCCGATGCCTCCAACGAGGAGACTGGAAAGTCGGAAGGTAAGTTTGGTTGGACCCGCGCAACCTGCTTCGCGTGACGGTCGCGCACCCCCGAGTGGCGAAGTCACAGCTGGCGCACGGCAGCGGCCGGTGATCGCTCACAACACGCGTCCCTGATACCGACACATGCTAACTGTATTCCGTGCTCAGACGCGACAAAGACCGGGAACGAGCCGACCGCCACTGCTGAGGGCGATGTTGAGATGAAGGAGGCGACCGAGAGTGCACCTGCAGCTGCAGCTACCGACACCCCCAATGCGAAGAGTAAGAATCGTCGCAAGTCCGTGGGTGGCGGGCTCAGCAGAAAGGGCTCCAAGGCTCGCCTTACCCATACCGATGCAAAGCCCGGCGACCACTTTCTGATGAAGCTCAAGGGCTTCCCCCCGTGGCCTGTTATTATTTGCGACGAGAGCATGCTGCCCACTGCGCTAACAGACTCTCGCCCCGTATCTGCGGCCAAGGCGGATGGCACCTACGCCGACGCTTACGCCGACGGCGGCAAGCGCGTACATGACAGGACATTCCCTGTCATGTATCTCTTTACAAACGAATTGTGAGTGACCTGAGCTATATAGCACCATTCGATTGCTAACAAGGACAGTGGCTGGGCTGCCAACACTACGTTGACTGAGCTTACCGAGGAAAAGGCTCGCAACACTATCAACGACAAAATGCGCAAGGACCTGCGAGCCGCTTTTGAACTTGCTGTTGAACAGCACCCGGTCGAACATTACAAGGACGTACTTGAAAAGTTTCAAGAGGAAGTGGCTGCACAAGAACAGGCCATTGAGGAAGCGAGAAGGGAGGCTGCTGCTACACCCAAGAAGGGCAAGAAGGGCAAGAAGAACGATGATGACGCCGACATGGCTGATGGTGATGCTTCTGCCTCTAAGCCCAAGTCGAAGAAGCGCAAGGCGGAAGATGAATCCAGCGTAAGTGTTTTCTCAATTGACATCTGATCAGTGCTAACCAAACTAGACTCCTCAACGCTCGGATTCCGTCAAGAAGCCAAAGATCAAGCTTAACACGTCTTCGACACCCAAGGCCAACGGAACACCAAGCAAGAAGGCCGAATCTGCAAGCAAGCCCAAGTCTGACAAGAAGGCTAAGGATGCAAAGAAGGCCAAGGAGCCCAAGCTGACGCCCGAGGAGAAGCGCGACCGCAAGAAGGTGTGTAACCCTTTCCAGCTTCTGGGCACCTCATACTAACTCTTCACAGCGAGAAGTATTCTTCCTCCGCCACAAGCTTCAAAAGGGTCTTCTGTCGAAGGACCAGGCTCCTGAAGAGTCTGAAATGGACTTCATGTCTCAATACCTGAATGTCCTCGAGAATTTTACGGATCTGGAAGCGTCTATTATCCGCGAAACCAAGATCAACAAGGTTCTCAAGGCTATCCTGAAGGTGGATAGCATTCCCCTCGAAGAGCGGTACACCTTCAAGGAGAGGTCACAGAGGCTTCTGGACAAGTGGAACAATCTACTTGCCAGCGCTGCCGCCGCCGCGCCTGCGGGCAACGCGAACGGCGTCAATGGCTCTGAAAAGAAGGACACGAATGGCACCAGCGAGACAGCCGATGACGCGAAAACCGAGTCGGATAAGGTTGGTGAGGAGAAGGAGAAGACCGAGGAGCCCTCTGAATCCGTCAAGGGTGAGGAGAAGGCCGAAGCGGTACGCATTGTCGCTCTTAATTCTGCTTAGGACCACGACTAACTTAACGCAGGCCGAGGTAGCTGCCGAATAAACGATGGGATAACCCTACGGCACTTGCAATTTCTTTTGTTCAATCTTTTCGGCGCACAAGCAAAAATCCGGCTCGTTGCTTTCCTTTCTTCTGATTTAGTTGCGTTTAAATTTAGGGTTAACGGGGTTGATGGGTTCGATGTATGATATATCGCAAATAGGAGCTTTTTATTCGGCATTGAAGCAGGTCCCGGGATACCACGTGAGTGTCAATTGAGACTTGCCATCAGTGCAAAAAGAAAGGAGAAAGGGGTTCTTGACACGGTTAAAAGGGGTTCAGGTGGCCAGGCGAAGGGATGATTGGCGTGGCTGGGGGAGGCAGCAGACGGCTTTTGATGTATACTCAGGAACGTATTGTTACATTTTTCTCGCTAACTTAACTGACCAGTAAAGATCAGTATAGCTCTCATCAATGAATTCATAATTAAGTTACGTTGCCTATGAAGTGCTGTTAAATCCGTAGTATTTGCCGTTCTTGTCAAGGGGTGTAGACGGTGCGAGGACAGTGGGGCACTGTCATCTTAACGCGTCTGGAGTCGCGTGTTTGACTGCATGTGCCGATTGGATCTGTCTGCTTCAGCAACCAGCGACAATGGCTGTCGAGGACAACAAACCGAATGGCACATTTAGCCAAGAAGACCATCTGGTACGCATATTTCATGCTGGACAAGAACGTGGCGTGCGCGGAGACGGACACGTGCTGATTTGATCACCTAGGTGGCCTACATCTTCAACCCGGATGACGCTGCGGCAGCAACCCGGCCATCAAAGAAGAGACGCGTATCGAGAAAGGCAGCCAAGGGATCAAGTGTGAATAATGGCTCGTCATTGTCAGCACTGGGCTCGTCACTCTTCGTGCCGCTGCTGAATGGTGCGGAGAGCCCAGCATGCGTGCAGGAAAGGTATCGCCTGTACGAAGAGAGCTGGGCCATGGTGGATGGCAGAATACAGGTTCGTCGCGACTTATCAAATTACTGCAGAGCTCTATTTGAGATCACATGGCGATACTGACGAAATTGGTAGAGCATCCTCCGGGACTCCAACTCAGCGACCCTGGAGCAGGTATCATCGTTTGTACGGCAGGCCAAGGTTGAATGGTAAGACACATCTCCTTGCACCCATTGTTCTCATGTTAGACCGTCTCGGGCAATTTTCTATTTCGGGGCTCGCCGTTGTCGCTGTTGTGGCTTCCCTGCCACCGGGACCATGGGGAGGTTGGGCGAGAGACAAGGCGTGTTGCTAACGTGGGGCATTGCAGCTACGAAAAGATTCCCGCGGCATTCATCGTGACGGGTACCAATATTGCGTCACAAGACCTGTTGTTTCAGCAGCTGGCGGAAACGCTGCAGTCTGGTTCCAGCCGCTTTGTGCGGCTGCGGTCCACTGAGGCTGGGTCGCTCAAAGCGGTGCTGAAGCGCATCATTCACACCGGAACGTCGAAAGTAACAGAAGACGATGACGAAGATAATGTCACAGAGGAGAAAGAGGCCGATGCAAGTACTTTGTTCTTTGTTGATGCATTGCCCCGCTGACTGTATGTAGGGGAGGAAATATCTCGACTACGACTTGGAGGCGCTGTACGCACATGTCAAAACGCAAAATTGCGACCAAATTTACGTGGCATTTCAGGACAGCGAGGGATTCGATAGCAGCCTGCTTTCAGACCTGATAACACTCCTAAGGTACGGAGGCTGGGTGATTAATGCGGTGGCAGTAACTGACAAGACTAGTTCGTGGCGTCCGCGCATACCATTTACACTGCTGTTCGGCGTCGCCACGTCAGTGGAACTGCTACAAGCGAGACTGCTAAAATCTGCATGTCGCCAGATTTATGGAGGCCAATTTGACGACGTCCAGACAGACACAATTTTGGAATCAGTCGTCAAGGGTGCAGTGGCTGCGAGTGACGTGCCGGTGCGTCTTGGTGCCCCCTTGCTCCGATGGATGCTAGATCGCCAACGGGACCAGGTGGCTGGCATCCAGTCATTTATCAGCTCGCTCAAGGTGAGACCATTCCCCTTTGCTGTCGTGCATATGTCGCATGCTAATATTAGTATCTCTTCTTTCCACTGCAGTACGCATATATGTGCCACTTCTTTGCCAACCCACTCAGTGTGCTGGCTAAGGAAGAGGCTGGGAAGGAGAAGCTGATACAGCCGGAGCACCTGGAGGCCATTCGCAACACACCCTCATTCCGCAAACATGTGGAGGCGGCCATTGATGCTGGCGGCGCAGAGAGGCTGCAGCACGCCCGGTCTCTGCTAGAGGACGACGCCTACCTGGTGAGCCGGGTGCAGGCTAGCGCTGGCGAGCGAGGGGCGTGGATGGATGAGCGACTTCGCAGCCTGCTGATGCTGGAAGCCGCCGGAGCGCAGCACGGTGCTTTTTCGAGGGCGTATGTGGATGCCATGGGTGAGGGCGTGGCCATGGGGGAGCACTCCAACATGGTGGCTAGCGTGAGGAGGATGGGGATGAGCGAGCTAGCAGAAGCACTGAGCAGGATACTGTCGCTGCTGCGTGAGGGCGAGCCTGCACTGGGGCTGGCTGCGTACACGGAGCGCGAAGGCGAGCAGCTACAGGGCAGACTGGAAGAGCAGCTTACAGTGCTGCAGCAGCTGATTGGGCGCGCGGAAGAGAAAGGGATCACGGTTCGTAGCGAGTACAGCGGGCAGAACAAGGTTATGCGGACGACGGTGATTGCGCAGCGAGTGCAGCTGAGCCACCACTCGGCGACGCTCAAGGACGAGGACAAGCAGTTTACGGACATTGTCGACGCAGTGACGAGCCTCCTGGGCACTCGCAGCGACGACACAACGCCAGCCAGCACGTTCCTGTCGGAGAGCTGGGTGTACGAGGCGCGCGCCCCGTCCAAGGACGTCTCGGTGCCGCGGCCGCGCGTTGTCTTTGAGCGCAGCCTGTCGCGGCCCTTTGACTATCTCTCGTGCGAGTGCTGCGACGGCGAGCGCGAGGGCCTGCAGGCGACGCTGCCAGCTACGGCGATCCTTTACCAGATGTACCTGGAGACGGGCAGCCTGATCAACGTGGCAGACATGTGGTCCGCGTTTTACGCGCTGGTGAGCGGAAAGAACGAAGGGGCTGGGCCAGCAGAGGATGCGATGGAGGTGGACGAGGGGGAGGAGGACGACGAAGAGAAGCAGAGGGAAGCACTCGTCATGTTCTACAGGGCGCTTGCGGAGCTCCGCGCGTTGGGCTACGTTAAGGGCAGCAAGAAGAAGACGGACCACGTAGCCAAGGTGAAGTGGCTATAGAATGAGAGAGAGCAATGGGCTGATTAATTCCGCGGTATATGACGGACCAAGACTTTTGAGTCCGCGTACGCATGTACCCGGTAGATTGGGCAGCTGAGAAATGGCGATAGCTAGCGAAGGAGAGCCAAGCTGTTGGCAGTGTATAACCCAACGACGATGACTACAGATGCGTCACATAGACATAATAGACAGGATGACGTGATAATCCGGGACTCGCTACGTGAGGGCATGAATGTGAGAGGCCGAAATCGGGGGTGTTAACGGTGGAAGACAAAGTGTCCGACGGCAAAAGGAAGATGTCAGTTTGAGGAGCCGCGTCGGGTATATTCTTGCTCTCTACTCTGCGGGCGACGGCATATTGATACCAACTTATGGCGCGCACAAAATAACTCACACACAACAAACCCTCAGGTTCATAGACCAAAGAAAAAAAAAAGGCGTCTTGGCAAAATGCCGACAGGCCAGCGAGGCCAGTAAATTGACGGAGCGAGCTGAAGGGGGCGGGGGTCAATTTGTGCGAAGATCGCAGTGGCCCTTCTCCCCTGGCCCCTCCCGGGTGGCGTTGTCAGCTGGGGCTTTGTGGTGGTTCAAACAACCGAGAAATGCAAATGTACGTATATCCATGCATGCATGTATATTGTATTTTGCACGGGTGTCATGATATCGTATAGGAGGGGGGTTGGGGAGGGGAGTATGGTGGAAGATGGGGGGTGTGTGCGTCTTTGTTCAATTCTGACAGGGTTCTTTTTTTCTTCTGTGAACAAGGATGACAAAAGCCTAGTTAGTCAATCAGGCTAGCCAGCTGGAGGTTTATCCTTGGAGCGCGCGCGACGGCGGCGGCGGCGGCGGCGGTAGAAGTTGGAGAAAAAGGGCAAGGCTCAGGCAGGCAAAAAAAAAAAGGAAATAAATCAGAGACAACCGGTTCGGAGTTGCTATCCGTTTTGGGCAATTCGTCCTTTGGTGCAGTTCTTGGGTGCGTGTTGTCTGTGAGTGTGAGTGGTGTATGTTGGGTAGGTTGGTACGTAACGAAACAATGAAATAGCCGAGATATGTCACAATGCAGCAGCTATTCTATTGGCTGGTGAGATGTGAATGGCTTTAATCAACATGACAGTACGGAGTATTCGAAGCGCTTACCTTTGTATATTAGCTGACGGCGGCGCATACCTTTCTCTGCCTCGTGGGCGTTGGTTGGCCATGCTTTTGCTCCCTGTGGCGTTGGGTTAGGCCGGGCCATTTCGAAATGAGAGTGAGACAGTTGACTCAAATGTCGCCCAAAAATAGAGCTCGGCGAAGAAAGTGGGCAAGTAAGTTGCTTTTTCTTTTCTCTTTCTTCTGCGATTTCCCTTTAATATTTTCGAATTTCAATTCTAAATCCTGAGTGGCCTGAGCGAAGACTGTAGATAAAAATCACATCGGGTCGGAGATTGCACCTTCTTTGGTTACTAGACCCTGAATAAAATGACAATAATCATAGTAAAATATGCAGACTGAGCGCGTTGTAACTCAGTAATGCTGGGGTGCCTTGGCCGACTGTCTGCTTTGCGGGTTTATCAGGCCAGGGTATGTGTTGTGCGTGTGTGTGCGTGTGTGTGTATATACGTGGTGGGCGATATGATATGGAACCTGGATAGCCCGTGGAAACGAGGCGGTTGCGTGCTTCGCAACGGCAGACCGCTGGGACTTCCAACGTTAAGTCAGTGGCCCGTCGGTAGGCGGAATTCTGGCAGGAGTCATCCAGTCATGCTTCAATGCCCCTCTCAGCGCTGGAGAAAGTTTGCAGCTGCCTAAGCAATAAGAAATAAGCAAAATAAGAGCAAAGGACGAAGCCGGGGGGGCCAACGTCCAATCAGAGGACCAATGTTGTTGGTTTCATACTGGTCCACATTCCAACCGCCGACGGGGGGGGGCTCTAAGTTGGTCGAGACAGGGCCGCCGCCTTTTTGACAGGAAACTCCCCTCTTCTCTCCCCAGTGTGAACGGACGAGTGCGGTGTGTGATTTGTATGTGAGTCGTTTACGTATAGTCGTGGGGGTTGTGTGTGGTGGTGGTAATGGTGCTCCAGCGATCGTCATTCTGGCATCAGGGCGCGCTAGGACGGGCGAAGAAATAAGGCAGCATCGTGGACTCCAATAGGTTCAATTGACTCGTTTACAATCTCAGTCTTTCGCCAAGTAACAGAAAGAGGAGGGAGGGGGTTAAGTGTGGTGGTGGTGGTGCCTTTGCTGCAGTTGACGTTGCGGCCGGAGGACAATAGGGCTTTTCATGCAAGGGGTTTTTTCCGTTTCTATTCGACGACAGCGATAATCAGTCAGAAAAAAAAAAAAAACCCCAAGGCCAATGCCCGCCTTCCTCCTACCCCCTCCATCTCTCAACAAAACAATGGAAAAAGCAAGACGGCCGAAAACGTCACATGTGCAGTGTGTGTGTACGGCTGCTTTGCTTTGCTGCGTGCGCCCCCCCCTCCAACGCACGATTACATGATGTGCATGCATGACCTCTCAAGTAAATTGGACCAATGCCCGCGCCGGGCCTGATCTCCTGCTGCTGCCGCAAAGAAGAATTATCAAAACAGGCAAAAAAGAAGAAAGAAAATCGCCGATGCGGGTGCCTAAGCGAAAGCCGGCGTCGCAACGCAGCCTCACATCCCGTCCCGTGTATAACATGCACACACACACATACACACACACCCACGCATACACATATACACACACCGCATCGCCAAACAAAAAAAAAAAAAACGTCGAAACGAAACATTTTTGTTTCTCTCTTTTGATTCACCGATTGCGGGCACGGGGGGTTTCTTCACAGAAACAGGACACGCTCGTCTGTGTGTGTGTGAAGGGGCCAACGAGCTGTGTGTGTGGGCTTTTCTCTTCCCAAATGTCTCACTATTTGTCTGCGTCCGTCGCAAAGCCCGCTCTCTGGGCGTGTGTTTCTAAATAGCGCCCTGGAGAAGATCAGAACACAGAGAGACACAGGCTGCCCAGAAAAAATCAAAAAAATCAAAAATCCCAACTAGCTGCCCGATACCAGTACCAAGAGGGAATGTGCTCCTCGCTTCTTTCCCCCCCCCCCACCGCAACCGGCCTGTAAATCGAGCCGCGAGGGAAATGAGGATATGATGTCTTGCAATTTATCTGCAACAAGAGATGAAGGTCGTCGGGGATTTTCAAATCTTTCTTTAGCTCGAGATTTTAGCTCTACATCTCTCTTACTTGATGGAAATTAATTTTGCGAGTCGCAGAAGAAATGCCATTTCTGCGAGACTGAGGGCGGCGGATGACGCCCGCCCCCGGGATGAGACTCTGTGCTCACCATCGTGAAAACCGTAATACCGCAAGCCCAGTGCTGTTGTGCCACATCCGGTCGGGGAGCCGGCGTCCCCGGCGCGCACAGAACAGAGTCTCGGGGAACGATGCGGATTCGCACAAAGAAGGAAAAAGATGTATGACGGCGGACAGCAAAACCGGGCAAAAATCTCACTCCGCAGCCGTTTATAAGAGTCAGAAACCTTACACACACTGAGCACTGAGACTCAGTATCTGAGTCGACGTCGATGGGGGACGCCCGCCCAAAATGTCTTTGCCTTTTGATGTGGCGGTGGCCTTTTCTGGTTGCGTGTGACGTATGAATCACCCATATGCGCGTTTTGCTTGAATCATGGTCCTTTCGTCGCCTGTCATTTTTTTGCCACGATTGGCGCTTCAGAAACAGAGACAAGGCTTGCCTGAAGCGACGACGACGGGCGTCGGGCTTTTTTTGCCTGATAAACTGAACAACTTGCAGGTACATATCCGTAGCTCTTTTCAAGGCCGAGTTAGATACACACCCGGAGTTTTGTAAGGGGGTGTCCGCTGCTACGACGGGCTCCTTAGCCGAGAAAGAACAATGGGCGGGGGTAAGCATCAACTGCTGGACCGGGCCACACCATCTCGTCACGGCGCGCCGGCCTTGGTTGGATATCGGACCCCGGTACATGTCCATGTGGCCTCCCACACCTACTTGTGCAGCAAGACGACGAGAAGAGCCTTTTTGGGGAAGGGAGGGGGGGGAGGCGACCAGGAAAATCCAAGACACCCTTACGAGCTTTGGCTGTTGGGCAAGTGAAGCCGCGAGCGTGTTGGAAAGTTGTCTATGTGACGGGGGGAAGGGCCAGGTGAGAGGAAGAAAAAAAAGGGGAAAAAAAAGGCCGTGCTCGTAACATCAAGAGACATGCTTGCTTGCCCTGGGGAAAAAAGGAAACTCCAGAAAGAACGCTATGGGGAGGCAACTCCAAACCTTGCAAGCACCAGACCGAGACATTTCCTCCTTCTCCCTCACTTTCTCTTGCAAGTAAGCAGGGTGAAAAAAGAAGACACGCAAAAAAATTAAGTAGGCCGCTTTGGGTGTAAGAGGCCGCCGTGGCTCGAACGTGAGGCGCAACCCACTGAAATGTCTCACCATGGAGCGAGTCGCAGTGAGGAGTAATGCGACAAAGCAGGCCTTTTGCCTTCTTTTCCGCAATCTTTAGCCTCGGTTTAGTTTGGTTGACCGATGAGTTGAGGGGGGTTTTATCTGCCGGCCGGCCTCATCCATGTCGAGGATTTCTAAAATTGTACAATGTGGAAATTACCACTGGGAGAGATGTGTTCGATGAGAAACACGCATGGGGGATGTGATGGGCATCATATCACACACACAGGCGCACACAGGCACACACAGGCACAACGACGCCGTGCGCATGGTCGGCGCAAGGCACAGAGTTGCAGCGCTGTTGTGTTGACGCGCAGGCTGCAAACCATGCCAAGGGGTGTGTGTGTGTGTGTGTGATGAGCGCAAAAGAAGCCAAGACCAGTTTTGCAAGCACGTAATAATCAAGCCTTGCCCCCCCTCCTCCCCCCGCACTCGGGAAGCAAAGTAACTACGGAGTACAACAATGAAAAAAAAAACGTGTTGGGGGCCGCACATGGCTGATGAGGGAGCGAGGCGGAAGGAAGAACAAGGCAAGGCGAGGCGAGGCGAAGTAAACATGGGATAAACCGGCCCACATGGCACGGTAGTGCTTGTGCTTGTTGCCTGTGCTTGGCCTGGCTTGCTCGGATCAAGTTATGCTGCGAGAGGTGAGAGAAGGGCAGGCCAGGTGGTTGGGGTCATGTATATGATAGTCATGTGCGTGTCGTGTAAGTGCGTGCGTGCGGTGAGCACTTCCAAGGGTATCCGAATAGGGGGACTTTGGAAGTTGTTGACGTTACAGGAAGGGGGGCCTCGATAGTTTACAGAGCAGAGTTGCGAGTTCTGTGTGAGCAGTGAATGAGGTGAGAAGCTGAGCGGCGGGATAAAAAGTAGCATCGAGAGAAAGCTGCTGCGTCGAGTCCAGACGGTCTTACATCTCGGCGATCGGGAGAGAATAAGATGGACCGACCCAAATAAACAAAACAAAACACACAGACGGAAAATAGCATAGTAGAAAAGGAGACAACAGATAGCTTTGACCTTTTTTTTTTTTTTTTTTTTTTTTTTTTTTTTTTTAAACAAATTGGGTTCAGGTTTTTGGGTTGTGTGGGGGGGGTGCTTTTTAAAGAAAAACAAATGTTCCCAGCAAGAGAAGTCTTTCCGTGCATGAACCAGAGGAGTAGATCTCAGGGGGGGGGGGGGGGTTTAGACGTAAGGGGGAATAGGGGGCCAAGAAAAAAAAAAAGAGAAAACAAGAGGCAAAACAACAATGAAAACAAAACAATGGACAAGAGTCAAGTTGATAATGGAAGAAGTTTGGGCATCATGAATGCCTTGCAAACCATGTTTCATCAACAATAACCTGCTGCTGCAGTTGAACAATGGAAACAATGGGCAGGGTTTGAAACCCTTTTTTTTTTTTTTTTGGCTGGCTGGCTGTGTGTGTGGCCACGAGGACAAACAATGAAAATGCAGGGGGAGCGAGAAAAGAAAAAAAGAAAGAAAGAAACATATGCGAAAATAAAAAATGCAGGGCTGGGTGACGATGGAAGCCATTGTGGTTTCGCTATATACGTAGGTTAGCTACGGATTACTAACTAACTACAGATACAGGGCAAGTTTGAGTGAGTGAGGCAAGCAATTGGCCAGCTTAATCTTCGTTAGCGAGCTAGCGCTGCAGGATTGAGGCTGGGAACGCTAAAGAATTCGTTAGTTGGTTTGGGTTGGTTGGTTAGCTAGTGGACGGGGGAGGCTGGTTCGCGGTGAAAGTGGCTCCGGGCGGGTTGGGTGGCTAGCTAGTTACGTACGGGGCACGCCCAGGCTCTCGTGTCCACTGTAAGGAAAGCCCACTGTAGCTGCACGCAGGCGGGTTTTTTCGCCCACTGTAGCCTGGTTTTTCTGTAGGTAGTTGGGTGCTAAGCTAGACCAGCCAGACCAGCCAGACCAGCCAGCCCCGGGCTCAGCTTGCGACAGCAGCCACCGAACGAACGCCCAATACAGTAGTTGGGCTGGGGACGGAGATTGTGAACTGGCTGGCGGCCATCTTTCTTCCTCCGCTTCATGCAGTAACATGGCCCCGGGGCTGGGAAGTGTCGGCATCTGGACATTGGACATGTACTCCGTAACTAAATTGTACTTGCAGCACCTCGCCGAAACGTTCAGCATTGTCTCTCCCTTTTCGCTGGTCTAAACTCGCCTCGCTCGCTCTCCTCACAGGTGACGATACGTAGCAGCGCAACACCACACCACACCACAGCACACCGTGTCATTCCCATACTCCTAATGCCACGCATGTCTTGCTTTTCCACTGCCCGTCCGCGTGCACTTTGACTCTTGTGTGTGTGTGCGTGTGTACGAGCTATTGCGTGTTTGTACTCGCACTCTGCAACTCGCTCGCTCGCTCGCTCCCCCAGCACCACTGAGCTGAAAAAAAAAATGTCTTGTGTCTTATACCGGAACAACGCATAGCCACAGAGGCAAGGGCTCTCTTCTTCCCGATGCCTGATATCACTAGTTTGACGACGAGCAGAAACTAATACCAGCTAAACCCAGTTAAATGACCCAGCCCTCTTCGCCCGTTGAGAAAAAAAAGTAGTCCACACCCCAACCCCAGGCTTAACCCCCACGGGGGGGGGGGGGGGGGGGGGGGGGGGGGGGGGGGGGGGGGGGGGGGGGGGGGGGGGGGGGGGGGGGGGGGGGGGGGGGGGGGGGGGGGGGGGGG
>JAZHPD010000082.1:0-101385 GCA_037575805.1 Lecanicillium sp. G3 | reverse complement strand
TTTTATATATAAATATATAATTTTAAAATTATAAATAAATTAATTAATAAATATTGGTAAATAAAAAAAACTAAATTATAAATTAAAGGATCTCTTTTTATATAAAATATAAAAAATTTATTAGATTAAATAGATATAAATGGCCAAATAAAGGATAAAATATAGGCTTATAATAATTATAAATTTAAAATTAAAAAGGGTATTTATTAATATAACATCTATAATAAGATTACTTATAATATATATATTTATATTATAGATATAGAAAGTATTAAAGGAGAGGATTCTAATTAGTTTTAGATAATTTCTTATATTGTGGTTAAATTATTAATAATTAAAGGCTATAAGGTCTAAGAAGGTGCGCGACTCGCTTGTCTGCATGACTCGCTTATTAATTATGTTAATTATAATTATAAATAAATTTTTATAATAAATTATTTATTTAAAATATAAAAATTAAAATAATATATTATTAATTTAAATAAATTTAAAATATTTAATAATATAGAAGTTTAAGGATGTTTTCTAAATTAATTTATTATATTATTTTAGCTGATTTATAAGGTATTTAAATAGCTATCTTATAATGTGTCGTGGTGGAACTTTATGGGGTTGTCCCAGCATTAGGTGCCCGACGTTATAGTATGGAATGCGGGGCTGAGCAGCAAGCGACAGAGACTGACATACCCTCGCCGAATTAGGACACGTAGTCAGCTCATGTTACATGTCTGGCCGCCAGCCCGCCTTATTCGGCGAGCAGGTAGCTGCAACGGTGCCTATAAATAGTCAACCTCCTCTTGCACTTGGCCAAAGGAGAACAATGTAATTCTTACATCTTGCACACCATATTTACTACGTGGATCTCTTATTCCATCCGCCTGCCTTCTGCATTGCCAGTACAAGCAGAGGATCGTTATTCGTAACGATCTGCCAGCTAATAGTGACGCACACGCCGTCATCGCTGGAGGACCTCGCAGGAGAGGTTTAACACCTATACTCCTTATACTCCTCTATGCCCGACTATGATCTTATTTGGCTATCTAGAATCTTTGAATATTTTTCTTTAAGAGGCTAGCCAAATTCCGTATAATACCTTAAAGTGACTTGTCGATGGGAAGGCCTATAGAGTGGCGTTGCCCCTTGACTTTTATAGCTACGAAATACCTAAAAAGTACTATGGGAGCCTTTTCATTTGGTGTTGTGACATGGTCGCCTGGAAGGTCAATGTAATTGGTCCCAATACCAAATGACGGCCGCTCCTGCGTTCAGAACATCTTCATCAATTCTCAAACAATGAAGTGGGCATCTAAGTGGCTTCCATCAAACGCCCGACCAAGTTGACAATCCAAAGACTCAGGACCTTGTTCAGGGCATGTTTTAACCCTACCGTGGCTCATTTCGAACCGCTGAGCCGTGCCATATCTACCCTCTGTGTCGGAGAAGATGCGCTCTAGAAGCCACTCTCCTAGAGAAGCAAAAATGGTCGTTTCCTGCTCTAACGATGTTACTGGCTGGAAGACTGTGAACTTCCTGACGAAGCTCCGCTGACTTTAAGACGAGACAGCGACGTCTGTAAGAGATTGAAACGCTGGAATATTGGTCTCCTTCACCTGATGCAGCGGCTCTGGTATGCCACAAACGTAGAATGCAACTATCATACTATGGATCTGCAGCCGAGTGGAATCGGTTCTGGTGCCATTTTGATCCAAACTTTTTGCTGATTCGGATATTACTATATAGTGCCATACAGCTGAATGGGGGGCGCGCGCTGAGCCTGCCCGCGCTTGCTCCTGGGCATAAGAGAGACCGTTGAGAATAAGTGCAACAAGGAACAAGATTAACAGAAAATAACAACGACTAGTAGAAATAAAGAGAAGCAGGAACAATAGAACAGAATTACCACAATTTTTTTCTTAGATAAGTAACTGCTTCTTGATATAGCATGCGATGCTTTTAATAATCAACACTCCGCATAATGTACTAATATACTAATATAAGCTCGGAGCTTCCGCTGTCGTGTGGCCCCCACCATGGATGTCGCCGGGGCCGGGCTCGCCTGCAATTTTTCGTCAGCCTTGCTTTTTCTCCGCAGAGCCTCCCTTTTAGACAATCTGTTCCCTTATTTGCTTACCGTGCATCTGCGGGTGTTCTCTCGCTCGCTCACAGCTTCATTCTCGACTTGGCATCTTTCCCATCGCATCCGACCGACGCTCGCTTCCTCACCCCCCACACCGAAAATGGCAGACCGCCAGAGCCTCGACGTGTCGCGCGTCAAGTCCGCCGCCTCGACCGTCAGCGCCCTCAACTATCCGCACGGCCACCTCGGTTCGCTCAACGAGCAGCAGGACGACGCCCTGCAGAAGCTCAAGGCCGTGTGCGAGGAGCGCGGCGTCTACAAGCGCGGCCCGCCGCCGTCGCACTCTGACCAGACGCTGCTGTAGGTTCTGCGAAACTATGCCGTGGAGTGCACACCGCTCCGGACGATAGCTAATGCTTGAAAATCTGCAGTCGCTTCCTTCGCGCCCGTCGCTGGGTCGTCGAGGACGCTTACACCCAGTTCAAGGATACCGAGGCCTGGCGCGCCGCCAACGAGCTTGACGTCCTGTACGAGACGATTGACCTCGAGGCCTACGAGGAGTCCCGCCGCCTCGTCAGTATACCAGCCCCCTCGAGGCTCGATGCACGGCCGGATATTCCGGAGATTGCGCCTTTGCATACCGCCAGTTGCTGACCGAAATCACAGTACCCCCAATGGACCGGCCGACGCGACCGTCGCGGCATCCCGCTCTACGTCTTCGAGATCCGCACCCTCGATAACAAGACCGTCGCCAACTACGAAAAGTCGGGCGCAAAGACCGCCTTCTCCAAGGCCAAGTCAGACGGCAAGACGCCGCCCGGCCTGATGCGCCTCTTTGCCCTCTACGAGAACCTCACGCGCTTCAGCCAGCCCTTTGCCACGCAGCTCACCGACCGCGAGAACCCCGAGGTCCCCATCACCCTCAGCACCAACATTGTCGACGTCTCTGGCGTCGGCCTCAAGCAGTTCTGGAACCTCAAGGCGCACATGCAGGCCGCCTCGCAGCTCGCGACCGCAAACTACCCCGAGACGCTCGACCGCATCTTCATCATCGGCGCGCCCTTCTTCTTCAGCACCGTCTGGGGCTGGATCAAGCGCTGGTTCGACCCCATTACCGTCTCCAAGATCTTCATCCTCGCCCCCCACGAGGTCCTGCCCACCCTCGAGACCTTTATCGAGAAGCGCAACATTCCCAAAAAGTACGGCGGCGATCTCGACTTTAGCTTCGGACAGCTTGGCATTCCCGACCCGGCTTGGCAGGGCGTCGTCGAGTGGGACAATGGCTACTCGTCATTCCCTACCGGCCCCATGGTCTGGGAGGACGTCGAGGGGAACCCCGGCCGCCTCCAGTGCATGGCCCTGGGCTACAAGGACGGCAAGCCCCGCCATGAGCGCGTCTGTACCATCCCTAGAACCTGGTCGCCGCCCGAAGAGACTGCCACGGCCTCTCCCACGACCACTGCGACTACCGACGCTTCGGCCCCGACCCCGGCCTCGGCCGCAACCCCTGCTGCTGCTGCGACGACCACCTCACCCGCCGACGATGCCGCCAACACGCTGCAGCCCCCCGGACAAATGTCGCCAGACTCGTTCCGCACCGCCGATACTCAGGTCGACAATGTCGGTCACATGGAGAAGCTCACCATTGACGAAAAGGCCGAGGCCGAGCCGGTGACGACGACTGCGGCCCAAGCTGCTGCTTAGACTAGACATGAAGCGTAGATGCGGATGCATTTTCCTTTAACTTTTTTCTTTGATTTTTTGTTGGATTTTTCTTTGGATAGATAACGGGTTGATGCGGACGGATGGAGTACCGAATACCAAAAAGGCCGTCGCATTTATGGCCAGTCAAGACAGGCATTTCACTGGGGCATGGCGTTGATGTATTTTTTGCCGTTTTTGCTTCTTGTTTATATACCACTCACTGCCTGGGTTTAGATTTACCAGCTGCATTACATGGAAATCTATTGCTTCATGTGCCTTGGCCCTCATTTCCCGGCGTGTTCCGCCCCGTGACATACTATCGTACATCTCATAATAATGTTAATAATGCCGCAATCATATATGCCTCTTCCCGTATCTATGGTGTTCCCATCGTCACTCATGACTTGTCGTATAACATGTCCCGTCACATATCACTGATCCCTTCATCGCACTCTCGAATAATATCCTAACTCCGCTTATATCCCCTCCTCTTCCGCCATTCCTCAACACCCCTCTCCACCTCGCCCCATGTCATGCCGTCTCTCACCAGCCTCATCGTCACTCCCAGCTTCTCCGTCTCCATGTTTCTGCTCTCGTCGTCAAAGAACAGCATGTCCTCAAACTTGATCCCCGTCTTCTTCTGCAGCGCCTCAAAGTGCCGGATCTTGCTCCCCGGGTAAATCTCCACCCCGCCGTCAAACACGTCCCCCGCGCGCCGCGCCTTCATCGCCGGATCCGTGATGGCCGGCACGTGCAGCATCTTGAGCAGGTCCCGCGCGAGGCTCGGCGCCGACGTGCGCGACGCGAGCGCCAGCTTCACGGGCTGCGAGTTGGGCGACGCGGAGGCCGCGTTGGCGGACAAAGGCACGCCGGCCCGCGGGAGGAGCTGCAGGATGAAGGGCACCTCGTCGTAAAAGGCGTAGTCCTCGCCGTAGCGGTCCGTGGCGGCGGTGTGCGCGGCGTTGGCCTTGAGGGGCGGGGTGACGTGCGTGTCGACCCAGAAGGGCCAGAGCGTGTAGTCGAGATCAAAGACGATGAGTTTTGGGAGGGGCAGCGTCGGGTCCGCGAGGGAGGCCGGTATAGTGACGGCCGAGGTTGATGTGTTGGAGGAGGCAAAGGACGCGGCGGACGTGGAGGTCCCGCTGCGGGAGAGCTTGCGCATCGGTGCTGCGGGTGCCGATGCGGACGGGCGCTGATGGTGGGTGGTTTTGTGTGAGTTGCTTGGTCATTGTGACGAGGGGGGATGTGCTTATATACGAGAGCGTCAAGGCTGGATAAAGGGTGGTGGTGTGAAGGGCGGCGATGAAGGGAGTGAGCTCTTTTTTGCTGGGCAACGGCGACTTACTGAGGGAAGAAACGAGGCTAGGGGGACCTCTTATTGGGAAGATGCATAAAACGTAAAACCAACGCTACCATGTATAGGCCTAGGTGAAATTGGATGAGATGTCGCCTAGGTAGTGTGCGCTAGACGGAGCTTGAACGTCACCGGCGATGGGGAGGGAGATGAAACGGCGACGGGCGGCGCCGGAGCGGTGGATGGTCCGCCAACCGCCCGGCCGCTGTGGTAGGCCCACGTGACTGGTTCTGCGGTCTGGGTGTGTACAGGAGACACTCGGTCGAATTGGGTACGGAGATGAGATGCGTTGGTAGTTTTGAAGGAAATGGTGGGATAGGGTTTATTTCTTTTTCTTTTTGATTATTGGTCTGCAGGTGCTGCGTCATCTGAGGGGCAACTACCATTTGCGGCAACACACTTCGCACACAGTGGGACATGTATGGTTTCATATAACTTCGTAATTAGTATCTTTACTCCATTTCGTTCAACGGAATAGTAAAAAAGTTGATCGGATGAAATAATTCACAATTTATACTGACTCCGCGATTTCTATTTCGTCTCCTCATTTTCCCGTCTTTGGATTGCTTCCTCTTTCGCCCAGCCCGCTTGAGCTAGCCTTGGCTACCCTGAAGCACTTACAAGCTTGCAAAGTTATATTAATGCAAATTATATCTAACTAGCTCCATTATATAGAATGTGAGCATCTGCCATACCTCTCTTCGGGCCTTAGCTATCTTGGGCAGCAGCGAGAAACTTGGTCACATCCAAGCCTTGCTGCGCCATGCCCTTACCAAACATCATCCGTTTCGGCTTTTCCATTGTGATGTTGACTTGCTTTAGCTCACAGCCCCTCTTCTGAGTCATCGTGTTGTTGAAGACTGTAGACAGCCATTCCGGGACCATAAGGCCACCAAGAGAGCCCTCGTCGACGTGCTTGCCAACAGCGTTGCGTCTGTATTCAATGTCCACACCGACGCCACAGAAGCGCTCGAAAAGAGAATCGGTGTACTTAACCGGCACAGCCTCATCATGCTGTGCATGGTACATGAGTATCGGCATCGTGGGAATGCCGTGGTAGCCCATGTTGCCGTCAGTCATGAAAGCTCGCTGGACCACGGGCTCGCGCAGCCAGTCAAAACCATTTTTGAAGTACTTGGTGAGATCCTGGCCCGCGAGAAGGGCCGTCGCCTGCGTGTAAGAACACTGATAGTCGGCGAGGAAGCCCGTCGCGTTAAACTCGCCCGTCGTTTTCAGCGCGGCGAGCAGCGTCTTCTCCATCTCCGGGTGCTGGCTCGCGATGCCAAGCATGGAGGAGACGGCGGTTCCAGCCCCCTTATTACCGTTGTGGGAGTAGACGAGCTCGGATACGTTGGCCACAAGGCCACCGATGGCGACACCGGAGAACTGCAATTCAGGTGCGTAGGAAGGCTGGAGTTCTGCGGCCCATTCGGAAGCAAGGCTGCCGCCCGAGTATCCCCACATCGCATACCGGACGTCCTTGTGGATGCCGAGCTGTTTTGATGAAGAGAGAACTGCGCGAACAGAGTCAAGGACTGCGTGACCAGACATGCGGCCAGAAGTAAAACTGGCCTTGGGCCCTTCATAATCCGGCATGTTGACAATCCAGCCTCTATTCAGGAGCTGAGGTAGAAGGAAGGACTGATCAGTGACAGCTTTGTAAAGGTCGTTCATGGTGTAGCTGGGGCTGTAGTCGACATTGGCAGTGTCGTATGCAATCTGGTATGAGACTAGCGAGGTGTTATCGGCATTGTTTGGGATCATTACCGTCGTGACGGCAAATGTCGGCTGGTACTGTGAGTCTCTGGTGCAGAACAAGATGTTCCATGCAGAGTCGATGCCAGTCATGGACTTTTGTGTAGCACTGGGGGCGCGACGGAGACGCAGGACCTGGCCTGCACGACCGGGAGCAGAGCAATCAGCGCCCTCGGGTATAGTGTACCATGGCTCTTTGCTAGGAGGGAGAGGCATAGAGGAAGAGTCGTTGGCAGAGGTACTTGCAATGGCACAGGTGCCTAGTGCAAACAGCGCAGGAATATTTTGGACTCTCATTTTTCGGTGTATGATGCTGTATAGCTTGAGGGATATCGATTGGGTCCTATCTACCGAAGCGAGGAGTTTATGGCGATTTATACGTGAAGAAAGTCATGCCCGTGGAAACGCGTCATTTACACCGACTCGCTTCAACCCACATACTTATTCTCCGTAAAACCTGCTTCTCGTGGAGGTCTAATTCTACGCGAAGCCTTCTTTCACAGCTCAGCCATGAGTGACGCAGCCTTAATTTTTTTACCGGTGCTGTCATTGTACGGGCAGAGCCATGCGTTTAGCATAGAGATCAGCGGGCTTGTTGCACAGCAGGCTGCGAATCAAGACATAGGCCCGAGCGAGACAGACGAAATGGGAGCAACGCAGCGCTGCAGCCCAACCTGTGGCTCAGTTTAATGACGAAAATCTATTCCCGCTTCTGCAGCCTTACTGGTTTCTAGGTCGAGGGGTATTTCCCGATGATCGCCGTGTGCCGACATGTGGCATCGACACGGCTACTGGCTGCCTGTTTTCCGGCCCCCCACGACAGCCCTGCCTTGTTGATGCCGTGTTAGCCGCGTCCTGCGAAGTTACTAACTATAGTTACTGTATGGCTATTGCGCCCACTCTGAACGAGTTTTATTCTCACTGCCTTGGAGCGGCATATTCCCGCTCAGCCATCCGGGTGACGCCGCGAGCTGCGCCCGTTGCTTTGGACCGGCTCCGAAGTTCGGCGCCCGCGGTGTCGGCCAACACTGCTCGGCACGTCCGGGTAGAGTTATTTTCTTGGCCCGCTGAAATCGAGGCTGCTCATTTTGACTCTGTATTCTCCCTAACTAGTCAATGTGTTTTGCACTTTTCGTTTCAGTGACGTAAATGTAGTTGGGCACTGCCGTAGCGCCTAACAACGTATCGGGCATGAATTGCCGGTGCGGACTTTCATGCCGCCCGTGGCGATTGGTGCAATGCCGACGCACTCACTAACTTGTAACAGTGCCTGGACGCCTCGCAAGTATTGCGCTCGCGACGTGAACAACATAAAGTGAATCTACAATTGGAATGTCAGGTATCGCGTTCTCTTTGCCGCGCTACATCAAGTGCTTACGGCTCTTTATTAGCCGGGAGACCACGTCGCCAAGAGTCTTTGGTCTGTACGGAGTACAGCTTCCAGCATCCGCTACACCGAATTCCCGTGGCGTATTTTGTACCTTTTCTGTTATTGTAAAAAAAATAAGACTGGTCATCTTATCCAAGACAGGAAACATGGGGACTTTGGAGATCCTCTCGTAGTAACGGTCCCAATCGGCGGTGAAATGTTCCCAGAGGGCCCCCAGCACCACTTGCTGTGGTGCGAATGCAACAAAAAGTGAACGCAGACCTTGATCCTTGACTTCATCGCTCATCGCCAGATTGCATATTTTCTTGCGGTCGGCGGTGTATCCCACTGCGCCTAAAGCGCAAAGCTGAACATTGTTGCTGTGAGCACTTGCGTTCAACTCGCATAGCGCGCCAAACAGTCCCTGTCAGCATTCTATCTGAAGCTTATTTCTTACACACGCTTGTCTTCAATTCCCCGCCGTACTTGGCAACGGCTGTGCACATTGTGCTTCGTAGCAGTGGATGGATAGCGTCTTTATCCCCGCCGAGATTGCTGGAAAGTTGGGCCTAAGCCTAGAATGAGGTACCAACCAAGTCTTCATTTTCTATTCTACACCCCAGAAGACTTACCCATAACTAGTTGCCTTTCCGCCAATCCCTTTGCGATCTTACCCTCCAGCCGTATCTGCTTGTTGCCCGCTGCATCATCCTATAGGGACTCTTATTGTTCCCAGCGAAATGATACCGTAGCTTCGCGAATAACAACTTTCGACTTAAAACCGCCGTCGATATCATTGGCACGGACTGGCGTTCGGTTCGTCGCTGCACATAGAGGGCTGATGCGAGGAAACCGCCTTTTTTAGGCAATGTCCGCTCCGCGCAAACTTCTTTTCAATAGCGATCTTTCTGATACTCGAAACTCGAAAAGCGTCTGTGCCTCGTGAGATAAACTTCTACTTCCGAAAAATGGAGCACCCGAAGAGAAATGTCTCGGTTGGGCAGAATCTACAAGACGGGCAGGCAGAAAAAGTTGTAGGCACATTAACTCATTGTCATAGTATGGTCCTTCTAGCATTGCTAACACCACGTTGCGCCCTTTGAGCCATTGACTGTTCGGTCGGCCGGATCCGCAAAATGTCAAATGAACCTTGGCTCAGGATGTTCCTTACCTAACCCAACTTATCACCGTAGCAAGGATCAAGTACCGCAAATGCATTGGGGTAAAGTCATGAGACGGCGAATCCTTTGGAGAGCTTTCGCGCCATTGTCCCCATCATTCACCCAATTGGGAAGCCCGGGTTTGCTGCCGCTCAGCCGCGTGGCTTTTCCTGTTGGGCTTACAGCGTCTCCACGAGGGCCACATGGCACCACTCTGCCCGTCAGCCTCAACAAAATTGTCACGGCACAGCAGTATATATCGAGACGGACTTCACGTGCGTTGGGACAAAATCTGCTGTTGGAACCTCGGTATCAGCTAATGCTAGCAGAGGGCATGCTGTTTTTTCTTTCTGTAGTAGCCTGTTGCGTATTAATGATGCGCAGCTATATCGTGTAAATATTGGGTCTTGTCGGGCGGCCATTGGTATATATGGCGCAGTGCTCGCAACGAGTCTCCGAGTTTTGTCATTGCGTATCAACTAATACGAGTCTATGACCATTTGCATTCAATCTCAAATATGGGTACTTCTGTCAAACCCAGAGATGCTGCGCGGAAGCTGCACATCAGCGAGCAGCCCATGACTTTGACCAACTGGTACCAACACATTGACTGGCTCAACGTCATCTTCATCATATTCGTACCCCTTGCCGGGATCATTGCAGCATACAACTACCCTGCTCACCCATACACGCTCATATTTGCAGTCATTTACTACTTCAACGCCGGACTGGGCATCACGGCCGGTACGCACCCCACCGCATGTACCACTTACACCCCACTAACAAGTATCAGGCTACCATCGCCTCTGGGCACACTGCTGCTACAAAGCGACTCTACCTCTCAAGATATACCTCGCGCTTGGCGGCCTCGGAGCTGCCCAGGGTTCCATCAGATGGTGGTCTCGCGGCCACCGTGCCCATCACCGCTACACCGACACCGACAAGGATCCATACTCGGTCAAGAAGGGCTTCTGGTACTCGCATCTCGGATGGATGGTCATGCGTCAGAACCCGAAGCGCATCGGCCGTTCTGATATTTCCGACCTCAATGAGGACCCTGTCGTCGTGTGGCAGCATCGTAACTATATCCCGGGCGTTATCATCATGGCACTTGTCTTCCCGACCATTGTCTGCGGTCTTGGTTGGTCCGACTGGCGTGGGGGCTTCATCTACGCCGGCATCTTGCGCTCGAGTTTTATCCAACAAGCTACGTTTTGCGTCAACTCCCTTGCACACTGGTTGGGAGACCAGCCATTTGACGACCGAAACTCGCCCCGCGATCACGTCTTTACAGCATTCGTGACCCTCGGCGAAGGATATCACAACTTCCACCACGACTTTCCTTCTGACTATCGCAACGCCATAGAGTGGTGGCAGTACGACCCGACGAAATGGGCCATCTGGACATGGAAACAGCTCGGACTGGCATCGGATCTGAAGCAATTCCGACAGAATGAGATTGAGAAAGGTCGCGTTCAGCAGCTACAGAAGAAGCTCGACCAGAAGCGGGCGACGCTAGATTGGGGAACTCCTATCTCTCAGCTGCCTGTAATTTCCTGGGACGATTTCGTGGAGCAGGCGCGCGACAACGGACAGGCACTGATGGCAATCAGTGGCGTGGTGCACGACGTGTCTGGGTTCATTGACGAGCACCCCGGCGGCAAGGCCTTGATTTCATCATTCGTGGGTAAAGATGCGACAGCGGTCTTCAACGGCGGTGTATACGATCACTCCAATGCGGCGCACAACTTGCTGTCGACCATGCGGGTTGGTGTGATTCGTGGAGGCGGGGAGGTTGAGATTTGGAAGGACGAGGATAAGATAAAGAGACTTCCACACCAGAGGTGATTATATTTATAATTCTTCATCTTTATAACATTAAAATTTGACAACTTGCCTCTTCATTCATCACGGCGGCCTACTACACGTAATGATACGGCTATGAAGCGTGGCCGCTGATTTCAACATAATATTAGAAGAAAAAGAAATAAGAATAACAAATATAAAGGAAAGATAAAAATAATAAAGAAATAAAAGATTAGAATAAAAATTAAAAAACTATAAACAACATAGTCTTGAGTATATATATCACCGTCTTGGATGTTTTGCGGGATTAACCAAGACTCGTCTCGAGCATGCTGGCGTTGAGCTGGGCGAGCTTAGCAGGCGGAATGTATCTTGGCCGGAACCAGCCTCGTCGCCGAACAGGCTGAAAACAAGACCGACGCCGACGACGTCGGCGGATGATCACCTCCTGATCCAAGGCATTGCTATCCCATACTCGCCGGGCTGTACAGTAAAGTCGTAAATCTACACAGATGGCATCGGAAAATTGAACACCAGCTGATCGGATCAATATTGCACCCTACTCGCCGGGTTCCATTCAAGGCACCGCTGCCTACTAAAGTTTACCGTGCCGTCAGCGGCGATGGCGTCGGTGAATGAGCACTGTCTGAGCAAGAGAATTCCATATCATGCTCGCCGAGCTACAGCATACTCGCCGACAGCGCCGATGGCGTCGGCGAATAAGCGCTGTCTGAGCAGGAGAATTCCATACCGTACTAGCCGAGCTGCAGCATACTCGCCGACAGCGCCGATGGCGTCGGCGAATGAGCACCTTCTGAGCAGGAGAATTCTATATTATACCAGCCAAGCTACAGCATGCTCGCCGAGCTACAGCATAGTCGCCGACAGCGCCGATGGCGTCGACAAATGAGCACCTTCTGAGCAGGAGAATTCTATATTATACCAGCCAAGCTACAGCATGCTCGCCGAGCTACAGTATACTCGCCGACAGCGCCGACGGCGTCGGCAAATGAGTAGTGTCTGAATAGGAGAATTCTACATTATAGTAGCCGAGCTACAGCATGCTCGCCGAGCTGCAGCATACTCGCCGACAACGCCGATGGCGTCGGCGAATGAGCACTGCCCAAGCAGGAGGATCCCATATCATACTAGTCGAGCTGCAGCATACTCGCCGAGCTGCAGCATACTCGCCGAGCTGCAGCATACTCGCCGAGCTGCAGCGTACTCGCCGAGCTGCACAGTGAAGTCCGCTGCACAACCACGCCGACACCGATGGCGTCGGCAATGAACACCGCTTGATGTGATAAATGCTGAATCATACACGCCGAGCGAGCCTACTTGCCTGCCGCACTGCCACGCCGATACCGACGCCATCGGACATGAATGCCAACTTGTTGGATCAATATTGCATCACGCTCTCCAGGCTTCATCCTACTCACGGACGCTGCACAACGGAGCCCAGAAACTTAATTATTTATAAGATTTATAAAATTTATTTACTTATTTACTTATTGAGTTTAATAAGTAAATAATGAAATAATAGCCAATAATAGCCTGAATAGCCTCTCATCTCGTTAGACGTACGGCTCGTGATCTCACTCCTCCAGCGGCTTCGAGTAACAGATCCACTGCTTCACCTGATGCTGCTGCGCCTTGAGCCACATGTCCCTCAGATTCACGCCCTCGCGAGGGGTTGCGTAGAAGCAGCCATTCAGCGAGTAATACGACACCTTGACGCGGCCTTCGTATATCTCCCCGTCCACCTCGGCTTGCTGCTCCGGCGACGACGGATCCCAGTCCGCATTAAATGCCCACACCCCGAAAGCCGAAGATCCGGTTACCGGCAAGCCAGTGATGATCTTCTGGTACCGTACTGCCATCGATACGATAAACGTATCTCGCACGATGGCGGGCGATGAAAGTGTGGTGCGATAGGATCGAAATTCCTTCCATAGTTAGTTAGTTGCCAGAAATGCCACAGAAAAAAAAATATGTATCCAGAAAATGGTGAGAGAAGAATCATTATTTACGCTCGTAATCCTTTGCCTCCATCCATCAGTTGGCATTTTCATCCGGCCAAGCTTCCTCGTACAGGCTCCGTACCATCTTTTCGTACCCTGCGCAATAAATTGCAAATAATGTTGCGTGCCATATAGATCGATCACTGCGTGTAGATGGGGCAAAGCTCCCTAGATCTCGCTTTACGGCATCCCAAACGTCTAACTACTTCAGGCCATTGCCATATCGTTGCTGCACATCGCAGGTTCGGGAAAATACGAAGCCCCATTGCTGATGCGCCTCCACGATCTGCTGGATCCATGCCGGTGCTGGCGATGCACGCTTCCATATGCTTTCCATCACATCCTCAGGCAATGGCAAATATGTCCCCGCAACTTTCTGATTCTTCATAGAAGAGATGGGCCATCGTGCACTGCGTTTCTCTTTCTCTATACTCATAAGTTCTTTCGCACGCTCTGCCGGCGTCTGCGCCGCGTTCTCGGCGAGCCGAGCCTCACGCACAGTCTTTAGATCCTGCGACAGCTCAATAAGCGGCACATCACACACGACAAGACGCCATGCGTTTAATTTCGCGGGAAACCCATACACTCCAGGCTGCGCAGCGTGGATAAGGAGCTGCTCGGCACTTTTGAACTGGCCGTTGGTGGCGCGGCGCACCATGACGTCAATGCCGCCAACGTATGCAGTTCGGCCGAGCACAACCTCGCGCAGGCCGTGGGGATCTAGGATCTGGGGAGGACCGGCAAGGGCAATGGCGACGAGGTCGTGCCCAGTGACGTTCTCCCCAAGCCATCCCTGGCTCCTGGCGCGGCGCCCCGCGTCGATTCTAGCTCTGGCCGCCATGGTTCAGGAGTGGGCGGTGCGGGTGCGAGAGAAAGCGGCGAGCAAGTGCGAGGGGACAATTAAATCAATTCACTTCAAAAATATAAACATGGCATAGATTGTCTTAAGGCACTGAGCTGTACACGAGGACGTGGGAAAACCTGACGCATTGTCCGGGGAAAAAACCACATCGAGAACATTGCCACAATCAGCATTACAGAAGTTGCCCGATAAACACTGCTCTCCCTAGCCCAGCAATTGCGCAGTAACACGCCCTGTCACGACCTCGCTCGGTGGGTTTTTCTCTCCAGCCTTCCGCAGGAAGCAGTGGTTGTTTTGGTTTGCCCAGTAAGCCTGAGTGCATCTGAAAGTAGTGTTCTCAGAGCACAACTGAATGCATCTTTGCGAAGTTTTCACATTTTGAAAGACTCGGTCGTTTTTTCCAGAATTAATCCCTGGTAGAATGTTAGTGTGCTAAGCAAGATTTTATACGAGTCTCCTCGGAACTCACTCAGGTCGCAGTAATTTTCTACTAGCCAGCTATGAAATTCAACTCCTCGCCGAACTCGGCGCACTGAATGTATGCTTACTCTCCCGCGTTGATGGAACATGGATGCCTCGGCTAATACATGATGGTGAATCAGAGACGCTGTCTATCGACGTGTCGCTGTCTCGCATCGGCAATTCATCATTGGATCACTCTCAAGCTGAAGCCCGAAGAAACAGTACGGAAATGGCATGACTGGCCGTCCGAAGTAACTTACCATTCAAGAACAGCCCTATCGAAGTCCACTTCTAAGTTGCGGCTAATACGGGCTTATGTTATGGCATGACAGAACGAATGGATGAAACAGCATATATGCGCTGATGAATGGACAGCGAGAGAGGTGGCCGCTATGGTGCCTCGCACTTCTTCGTAAGGATAGAGACCGTATAGGTTAATAGATGCAAACGAGTGATGATCGATGATCACTTACTTTCGAGCTGATCTCAAACATCTGGCGGATTTAAGACATATCCACCAGCACCTACTTTGAGCCAGCCACGTCAAAAGGTTGTCGCAGTTCAGTGTCTTTCGTAAGTAGAGCTGAAAGAAAAAAAGGAACTTGTCAGCAGCGTCAAAGACATAGATGGTGCAAGAACTATGGGTTCAAGGTTCGCATGCATTTCCCAGTTTCTCGCGGCATAAAAAAAAAAAAGAAAAGAAGATCACCATAAAGTAGCAAGGTGTTACAAATGAAGAAAAGTGACACAAGGCGGCCTAGGGGCGGCCCGAGAAGGTGACCCCATCGGTGTCCGCAAATTACCCAATTAGGATATGAAGTCACGTGGCCTTGGAGCGCTCAGAGCACCCCTCTACAATAGAGAGATAGACGGGTACCTAAAGTGGAGGTTCTAAGAAGATGTCTGGATCTCTATTGATCAATCTAAGCAATAGTTCTTCTATTGAGAGTTATACTTTTAACGGTTACTTGCGCCTACAACACTGTGCACTGCTCACTATCACTCTGTAGTATTCAATCTAGCTCACTTACTAAAAAACAGACCTACTGTGACTTAGTGAGTGTCACGCAGGGCAGTTATGGGCAAAAGAGAGTGCTGTGGTTGATTGAAGAACTAAGCTGTGCGGAGTACTATGGTCGGGTCCTCTTGACACCCAAAGGGGTTGGGTACCGAAATCGGGGCAAAATGCCAGCCAAATTAGCCCGGTTTTATGTACTTATGCCGCAGCGGTGTCTTACCACACCCAGCGGCTTGACACTTAGTGTTTAAGCCACCGGGTAAGTACACTGGTACAACGAGCTATGATTTGCCTGTCAGCCACCGTTCTCATATCTCCGGTGCTAGTTGGATAATCTTTCCTATTATGTACTGGAAAAAAGGCTCTCACTGTATGCGCAAATGTTTTTCGTCTTATCCGTTGGCAACAATTGTTTATGAGGCATTTTCTATTCAAGGCTCGTTAATAACGCGATAATCACGTGGGAGAAGTTCGACGCGTTGGGGGCAAAGCAATTTGCGCCGCTCTTCTAAAGGAGCAGGTGGGACTCCGGCATGCAAGTAGATCGTACACACCATATAAAGCATGTTGAAGAAACTTGCATGGCCAAAAATCTGGCGGACACGAACCATGAAAGACTGCCCGTATAAGAGAACAGGACCTGATGTACGCTAGTTCACTATGACCACTTTTTCTAGCGAAGCATGTCCCGGATAGATATCACGTTCATGTTCAAAACAACGCAGAAATATTGTATCTTGAGCGTAAGGATTAATGAGAACTCAAGAAGGAAAGCTCGTTGGTTCTCTTAGGATCCTCCCTGCTCTTGAGCGTCTGATATAAATAATAAAAACCGGGTATGCCTGCGTCGCATTCATGGACCGCTCACGCGTCTCTCTTTCATGGATTGCATCCATCGCTGCTGGCTTGAGGATGTCTTCCACGAGTTGAGTCACACTAACAGTTCCCGTTTGCTGCCGCGCTGGGCTCGAGCCGGAGGAATCGTCCCGCAGCTTGCGAATCCGTGCCTCAACGTCGTCAAGGAAGCTGTTGGCTGTCTCGCCATCTCCAACGTGAAGTGTGACCGTACCAATCTGCTCACGGGCCTCCTCTGTGGCTCCGCTGTGCTGAAAGGTGGTAGCGGAAGATGAGCTTGTGAGGCTGAAGCGTTCGTTGACGCTGTTCTCGGGTAGGAGATGAAGAACGTGGATTGTGGAACCAAACTTGCCAAGGACAAGGAGCGCAGACGACGACGAGGCGTTCATTAGATCAGTTTTACATGATTAAAAAACTCCAGATGGTTGAACGAAGCTTTAGGCACAGGACGTTAGATTGGTCACAAGCCACTGGGGTGATTTGAGGCGAAAATATGCTGGTGCTCGCTAAAACAATGCCCCGCTATAGTGATAGGGATACAGGGTAGGGAACTATTGAGAGGGACCACCGGTACCGGAACAACATTCCTCCGCAGCCTATATATACTATACAATCCTCCATATAAGCCATCATAACTTAATAAATCAATAGATACAATTAATTCTCTCTTTATGTCTCCCACCGTGACCTATTGCTCATGTCAATAGAAAGAGCTACTCCTGCTAATTCACACAGCTGTCAGTCGCCAAAGCATGTTTCCCATCCTGCAAGTGCTTCTTAAAAAATGCAAACATTTTTCGCTCCACCCAAGCAGTCTCGTTGGCTTCGTGGCCTCCCTTCGGAACCACCACCAGATCAAAGTCCTTGTCCGCCTCAATCAACCGCGCCGCCAGCCTCATTGTCGACGACGGTTCAACTACCGTGTCCATCCCGCCCGTCGTCAGCATCAGCGCCCCTCCCAGCCTATGCGCGTGCGTCACGTTGGAGTCCTCGTCGTAGCTCTCATCCACGGGATACCCCATCCACATCTCCGTCCACAGCAGCAGGCTCAAGCGATTGTCGTGCGATCCGGCGCCCGCAATGGCTGCCTTGTAGAAATCCGAGTGGTGCAGCACCGCCGCCGCCGCATTTTGCCCGCCCGAAGAGATGCCGTAGCATCCAACGCGGTCAAGGTCCATAAACGGACGAGACGCGGCGGCAGCGCGTATCCAGGAGATGCGGTCGGGGAAGCCTGCGTCTCGGAGGTTCTTGTAGCAGACGTCTTGAAAGGCCTTAGACCGCCAGTTGGTGCCCATGCCGTCACAGCGCACGACAATGTAGCCCTTGTCGGCGAGGACCTGAAAGTCACCCAGAGGGCGAAAGGCCTTTTGCGTGTAGAAGTTTTGTGGACCTGCGTATATGAACTCGATGACGGGGTACTTTATGCTCTTGTCAAAGTCCTGAGGGTAAATGATGATCCCGTAAATCTGGGTCTTCCCGTCGCGGCCGGGCGCGGCGAACCTTTCCGCAGGTCGCCATATGCCTTCCAAGCCAGGGTCCAGCCGTTGCTGCTGCAATAAGACAATCTCCTTGCCCGTTTCTGCATGTCGAACAACCGACTTCGGTAAAAAATCGACCCTTGACCAAGTGTCGATCAAGAAGCGTCGCTGTGGTCCCCACTGCCAGCTGTGTGAGCCGTCACCTTGAGTAATCACTCGAAGTCCAGATCCGTCAAAGTCGACGCAAGCGAGATGTGCATAGTACGGATCTTGTTCCGGTACAATGCCCATTACTTCAACCCAAAGCTTTCGCTTTTTAGTGTCCACATAATCAACGGAGCGCACCACCCACTCTCCCTTTGTAATTTGGCACTTGAGCATCCCATCCGTCAGGCGAAAAAGGTAGATGTGATTCCAGTTGTCGCGTTCGCTAGCCCAAAGAAACTCATTTGTGGCTGGCAGCAGCTTGAAGTACGTCTTTTGGTTCCAGTCGATAAACTTGTCGCTCTTCTCCTCTGCCAGCACTTTGACAGCCCCGGTCAAACATATCTCTAAGAGACGCAGTCGTTGATGGCCACGCTGATTAAAAACAAAGTAGTATCTTTGGCTGTCATCCGACCACCCTAAGCTGGTGAGGGAATACGGATTTTCAAACAAGGCATCGTCGACAAAAATCTCCTTCTTCGTGACCAGGTTGAAAAGATATGGCCGTTTTATCTCGAGATCATCGCCAGCGCGCGGATGGTCCTCGGTGACCAATTTTGGTTGGTAATGGTCCCTGGGAAGCACGTCGATCAATAGCAACAATGCCTGGGCCGCAGGTTTACATCGCATGGCAATTGCGTGGTTTCCGTCCGGTGATGCATAAACATCTTTATATTCGTCCTCGCTGGAACCATTAAAGGAAATCTGGCTTTCAGCATTGTCAGATGCCCGTACCCACACGTTGCCCTGGCGCAGAAATGCCTTCAGCCGAGCGTCGGCCGCAGGTTTCGCCCCACCGTCTCCGGCGCTCTCTATAAAAGGATCCGAACTCCAATTTAGAGACAGTCCAAGCGGACATTCTTCGATGACCGCTGTAGCGCGCTGACTAGTCGCCTGAAACGCCAGCCAACTCTCCGGCTTGGCGCCGTAAACCTCGAGCCGCCAGTAGTGGTTGAGCCAGCCCGGGACCGTTTGCCTCCTACCGCCGTGCAAGACGCCGCAGTGACGAATGTCACCGTCGTTGCTGACCCATTTGTAGTCGATGCGTTTTTCTGTCTGATTCACGAGCGTGATGGCGACAGGCTCACGCGACCAAGGGGAAGCGATTTGTTGGCAGCCCTGGTCAAAGCGGCCATGGTAAAAGTCTCCTTCCCACTCGGTGAGATGGCCATCTTGAGAAAATTGCCAGGTCTCTTCCTTATACCGGAAACGAACCCATTGACCGTTGCTGCCAATGTGAATCCATGTGAAAGGTAGCGTATCTGCATCGACATGCTCTCCATCCTTGCTTAGTTTTGAAGCAAGTGCAGCATGGTCAAAGGCGGGCTGGCAAGAGCCCTTTTCACAATTGACGAGGAAATAAGAAAACTTGCCACCAGAGATCTCTCGTCTGTACCAGAACACGCTGGATGAATCCGGGAGCCATCTAGGTATGATCATTGACCCACGCAGGCAGCTTACCTCGAAGTCGTAGATACTGTCTTTCGAGCTCATCGTTGAGTCAGATCAACAGTAGTTCGAGGCAGTCCTAGATTGAAATTGCAAGTAAATGAAGTAATGTTTGCGTCTTTGCATTCAAGAAAGAAGCTCACGACGACCTGTGCCCGTCGCGCAGCCTGATTTATAGGTGGTACTAACACTGCTTCCTTCCGTGGTGGTAGGGAGGGGCTGGCCGCCAGCTTGCGCCTTCTCGATGGATCGGCGGTGGATGGACGGTCCTGTGACTAAGAAGTGAAGGAGCAGCATATGCAAGACCACATTAGGCCGCATACCTGATGCTCAAAAAACAGATTTACAATTAACCAGAGTGGCACCTTAACACAAGTAAGATGTCGATTCGCTATAAACTTTAACTAACTAGTACCAGCTCCTCCCCGTTCTGGCACAAGTGTGGGTACCACATTAAGTCACAGAGATGGTGTTTGACAGCGTCACTGGGTCGAGCTTCTCAAAACATATAAAATAGCTTTAAATTATTTGCCTGGTCTCTGCATTTGCACAGGGGTTAGGGAAAACCGTTGAGGCATAAAAACCTAACCGAGGCCACGAGAATGCTCATCAGACGTGACTCCCACCCAGAGTCGTGAGAAGTTAGTAGTCGTCATGCGAAATCTTGAATTTCTTGGCACCGGTAGGCTAGCAAGTTTCAGCACATATGTTCTCTTAAATCTTTCACAAAATCTTACCGTCTTCTAAGGTTAGTGCACCACAGCAATCTTGAGTATCGAATTTTCGAAGTACTTACGTTCTAAATGCACGTCAGCATATCGGTGCTAATATTGAATTTGGACAAGAGGCTTACAGGCTTCCAGATGCCCAGCATGGTTAGATCGCTGGCAACGTTCTCATATCTGTGGGTTGGATTGACTTACAGGCTGAACCACACTGGTTAGCAATTGCCACGGAAAGTTTGGCGGATCACTTACTCCCTAAATTTAAACAGAAGATATCTGGTTATTTGTGTAACATCACTGGAATGCTAATTCGATTACTCACGGGCTGTATAAGCTGCATTAGTATCGGACCACGTGTACAACAAGAATTATCAGTATCTCTTTACTCACAGGCTATTATCCATTTTCTGAGTCATTTTTGCTTAAAGTAGCTAGGATGTGGTAATACTTACTCCCTGAATAGACTATGAGCAGATGAACCAAATTCTTGTTTGGTGATGATACTTACTTGCTGTTCAAGAAGAACGAGAGTTCAGTCTCTACCAATGTCATGAAAATTCAGATTAGAATTTCATCTTACTGGCTGTACGCGAAATCTTGTTTAACATTGGTTTAGCGGATTATTGGTTTGAGCCACGTACGCTCTACTTCAGGGTTAGTATTACTTAAGTTTTCCTAGCGATGTGCAACTTACACGGATATCCAGAGGGATTGGGACCTTTGCGACAGCAGCTGAGGCTACTGTGGCAATTGCGATAACTAGAATAGCTTTGACGTTCATGGTTTGGTTTGAGTTGACAGCAATGGGAATGAAGATAGACAATCGGGCAAAGGAAGAAAGGCAATAGAGGTTATATTTTTATATAATAAGGTGAAAAGTAGGCTACCACGTTTTTCGAAACAAGATATCAATATTATTGATGACAAAAGTACTTGATGGTCTGTCAGAATTCCGATTCCCTTATAGGCCGGCCCGTTGGATAGGCATTCATTGTCAGCCGACATGCTGAATTGCGGGATTGAGGCTTGCATGACACGGGGATCCTTATCCACTCAGTTGCATATCGAGCTACATCAAAGGATGCCGCTAAAAAACTGCGTTGTGTTTTGTTATGCGCACACCAAGTCTTGATTTAGAGCCACTCCTCCTATTGGCATTGAATGCGTGGGCGTCCAAACGTGACATGTAGGTAGTGGGTCTGAAGTCAGTGTTATATGGTCACATCTCTGTGTGTGCAGACGTTCCATTACGTGTCAATCATATTTAAACTGGTGGGATCCAGAGGTTGCAGAACTGAGTAGTACTAGCATAACTATAATCAACTGCCAGCAAAAGGAGTATCGAAGAAATATGTGCTCCACATGTTGAGGCCAATCTTGACCCCGGATCCTGGCGGAAGCCCAGCATGAATCACTCTCTCATCGCCCGTGCCATTAGCATAAATGTTGTTCCAGAAAATGCCGTTGCCGCGCATAGGTTTGACGAGAAGACCTTTACCGTCTTCCGCCATGGCGAATTTTTCGCCATCTGCTGCTTCCGATACACCAGTAATTTCGGGAAAGTATGTCTCACCATGATCACAACGATCCTCCAGGTATACAAAAATGGTACCCAAACGACGACTTGGTCTGGGCGCACCAGTCTCGTCCAGAAGCTCAGTCCTAGGTTCATGTGACCAATCCGTGTGTAGAACAAATTTGTCGCCGCCTTCTTTGTACTTGACAAGCTGAAGCTCTTCGACATGTTCATGCTGTAAGTTTCCAAGCAGTGCTTTCATTCGGGCTTGAAGACATTTGCAAACAGCATCGTTGGCAGGTAAGTATGCCGTATGAGAGCTTCGCTGAGCAGGAATCACGAATGAGTCATGTCCGTAAGTCACTTCTGAATGTCGAAATTTCCCATCGCTAATGATACACTGTCAGTGCTGCTGTTTTAAGGTGGGCGTGGCATGTATGTGGTGAAACTCGATCTTGAATGGAATTGCCAGCCATTCCACTTACCCCAAACGCAGCAAATGCTTTATTTCAGCATTAGTGAGAAATTCGTTAATGTAGATGACCAGGGGATCTATTGACAGTATTTCGATTGTATATTTGTGCTCGCAGTTGTATGAACCCGAATCTGTAGTGCTGATGCCAATCCTGGACCACAGCGCGCGGAGATCGATACCACTGTCTGCAACGAACTGCCAACATCGCAGTGAGCTGAGAAGCAAAACGCTCAGTGGGAGGAGCACTGCCATAAATGCTCTCGTTTGATACTGGGTAATGATCTTTAGAAATCTTTTGAAAACCTGATCGAGGGTTTAACGTTACCATGATATTTGATTTATTTCTTCTGGACAAGGTCCTATACAGTTGATTAACTGGCAACCACGACAGGAAGAAGTAAAAAAGGAGATCGTTTATGTGCTGTAGACAAGTGTGTTAGAACAGAATCTGGTTAACCCCCTCAAGCAAATACGCCAAGGCAGAGACGTACGCAGAGCGGAAAGGGCGTGCAAATCACCAGGCTCATGGACAAAACACCCGGCAACTGCGGATAAACGGTGTCAATCTAAAATATGTAGCTTGGCAATGCACCGGTACATAGACAGAAATAAAAATCCACTAAAGCTAGACGCAGTTGGAGAATGACGTTGTCGCTAAGAAATTGTGGCGCAAATGGTTGTGTTGGAATAGACCTCGCCGCTTGGTTATCATCTAAAATTGTGCCGCCGGGGGTAATCTGAGGAAACAAAAATGCGAGCGATAGCAATGACGATCGGGGAGACGGTGGATCTGTGTGATCGTATTAAAGGACAGTGCAGTTTAATAAATTTGTCTGCGTAGTGTAAATCGAGCAGGCGTCTACTAGAGTTGGTATCAGACAGGATCCAGCAGAGTGGCGTGCGGATATATGTAGAAGATAAATCTGGGCACAACGGGTACAAATGAACGTCCAAGTGCTGAAAGGGTGACACGGTGACACGGGAGAGTGAGCTACCATCAATGCCGAAGTTCAACGAAGTCTGAGGGCGCCTTGCCTTTCCCGGTATAGTGTCTATCATGTAGCAGAGTGAAAAGAGGACAAGATCACTGTTTGTTTGTGCCGGTTGTAAATAACAGAAGACTGTTGAAAACAAATGAGAGAAATGTAAGTTTACCCATGAAGTAGCTGGAACAAGGCATGGGTAAAGCCAGCATCCAAGACGAAGACGTCAGTACGCGCAGAAGAGAGCGCGAACGCGCGACGGGCGCTCCCGTATGGCGCGTTGCCGGTGTTGAGGAGAAAAGGAAAAAGAATAATGAGCTTAACGGGAAGCCAGCTACCATCTTGCATCAGACATGGTGTGGACAGTCATAACTTACATGATGTGCTGTGCTGTCAGGTATCGACGGCAAGCTCGTCCGGAACAGAGGACGAAATACAGTACAATACAGCTTCCTTCCTTCACAGTCCCAGCACCCGCTCCCAGAAACATTCTCCCACTTGGAATGTTAAAAAAAAAAAAAAATGTCTTGATTTCTACTCATTTGTGAACTGATTATTATGCACCTTCTCTGATGCCGCTAAATATGGGCATTTTAGCCACTTTATTTAATGCTCCGGCCGGGCGCCCCAGGCTGATTGAGGCAGCCCCGATCGGAGGGAGCCTCGCGGCAGCGCTCACGTCATACATAGCTGTGTCCCGCGCCGGGATATCTTGTAACAGTTTCCATAGCTTCCATGGCCCCGCCCGGCCGTGCATCAGCACCAACATCACCGAGTCCTCACCGGTCTCAATTCATTTTTGCCCCTGACGTCTTTTCTTCACGAGTCAAAAGTCGCATCAACAAGACTAGTTGACAAAGAGAAACGCATGCTGTATTGTGTACTCTATTCCCCGCCATCGTCATCATGTCCATTGCCTTCTCGGACGCGCTTGAATTGATACGGCAGAAAGCACCAAAGGCAGCGCCGCCAGCGTCTCCTAGCCACTCGAGATGGTCTCATCCCGTGTTTACGAAAGCCGAGAGCGTCCCCGTAGCTAGTTCAGTCGGCAGAGTTGCTGCAGTGCCATGTCCAAGTCCCCAAGCCACGCCTCTCCACACCACATCTGCTATGGACGGTTTCCTGATCTGCTCTTCCGCGACGGCCCACGCGACCCCCGATACACCAGCAACGTTCATGGTTGCAGGCACCATTGTACCGGGGCAAAGTCGACCGGAATACATCGCGGCGCCTTGGAAGAGCTTGAGCATGTGCCTGGAGGTGATGACGGGCGGCCAGTTTCCAGATGAGCCCGATGAACTGAGGGACCTGGACGCTTGTGTTCCAATTGAGCGCGTGACGACTACTGAGTCTATCGATTCGCAGACTGGGAAAACTACAACGTTCATTGCTGTTGCGCATGCCGTCGCCCCTGGCGCGAACCGCCGCCTGCGCGGGACTGATATCGCCAAAGGCCAAGTGCTTGTTCACGCTGGTCAGAAAATCCACTCGTCTCATTTATTGCCGCTATTATCTGCCGGAGTTGAGGCTATAGATGTGGTTCCGAGGCCTAGAATCGGCATCTGGTCTACTGGTCACGAATTCGTGTCCGGTACATCCAATGCATGGACAGACATCAATGGACCATACTTGACTGCTCTGTGTCGAGAGCTTGATGCCGAGCCAGTATTTCTGGGTCATTTGGATGATAAAAAGTCAGACATGGCTCGGGAGTTCAAAAATACTGCTTCAACAGGTGCATTTGATATTCTGGTCACGACAGGTGCTGTCTCTGCAGGACAATTCGACTTTGTTCATTCCGCTCTGACGAGCTGCGAAGCGGATATTGTATTTCACGGCGTCAGTATTCGACCGGGGCATCCCGTATTGTTTGCAATGCTGCCGTCAAATTACAGCTCGCACCGGGTCGCATTTTTTGGCTTGCCAGGTAATCCTGGCGCCGCAGCTGTTTGCTTCCGATTTATGCTTGTCCCAGTGCTGCAACAAATGCAACTGAATGACCCAGAGCGGCCAATTATGGCACGGGCGAGGAAACTACAAGCATCACACGATACGTCGGAGTCACGGCAAGCCAGCGCAGTTTTCGCATCCAAAGGTCGAAACGACAGTTTCGTACCGGGCCGTCTTACCACTACCGCTGATGGCCACTGCATCGTGCAAATGTGCTCTGAAGTATGCCCGGCGAAGCTAGCGCCATTTTTATTTTCCAACTGCTGGGTACATATCTATCCGCATTCTACCATTTTCCGCGACGAAATGGTGGCGTGTTACCCGTTCACACCTAAGGCTGCCCTAGCATGAGGCGAAAAGAACGATCAAGACTGCCTGTGCTGACCTGTACTATCTTTGCCTCGGTCTTTCAACAATTCAGACGCAACGCGCCACTCCTCTGGGTTATTTGTATTGAATAGCCATTGCTCACGACCATGAGGGGCAACAACAGTTTTGCCGTTGTGCCTCTTGACGACTGCGGCAAGGCTTCCCTTCCCAGTCGCAACCTCAGCTTCTAATGAGCGGAGGGCTAGAGGGGACCATATCGCAATGAGCGGCTCACAAAATCCATCGGCATTCCGAAAACAAGTTATTGGAGGCTCGTATGCCTGCTTAAGATATCTCAAAGTGTCGGCACCAAGAAGCGGATAGTCGCACCCAACTACCAGCCAAGTGGCCGTAGGATCTTCGTGGTGAGCGGAAAGCAGACCAGAAGCTGGACCTGCAGATCCGGATGTTGTGTTCTTTGCTTCGTCGAAAATGAGGCTAGCTGCTCCATTGTTGTCGCCCACGAAAGATCCGATTGGCGAGTCTTCAGCTATGGATATATAGACGGTAGATGCGTGTGGAAACGCTTCCCTCAAGAGATCGAAGGTCTGCTGGAGCATACTGGAGCCACTAGGTGTTTGCATCATGTGTTTTGGCTGGCCCATCCTAGTGGCTTTGCCGCCAGCCAGGATTATTGGCTTCAAATTGGTTATCGCGTCGCCCATTTTGCATACAAGAACTAGGTCATTGGGCGGTGGGTGTTTGTTTAGCAACCTGGGAATTGATGAATGGGCTAGTGAGGCAGACAACAAAAAATTACAAAATGCACTACGTCATGGACGAAAGATATGGCCTAACATGCGCGTCTGCGAAACTCCATTTAAATTTCTTGTAGGAGTGGCATATAACAAATAAATTTAAACTGAAGTCCCTAATCTGCGGTCTCACGTGGCTGTTCGATACGTGAAATGTACCTACGAGCAGCGCTTGCAGCGCCTCCAGAACCTCAAGCAGCCGCCCGTGCTCCCGACGCTGAAGAGCGTCGCATGCAGGGTAGGGCGATAGTGTCAGAGCCTCTGGGAACTTTTGTTGCCAAATTTGTCAACCTGTGGCTTCAGGCGCTGGCGAATACGTCCGCAGATCAGATGTAGTGATCGTAATCCGAAATACGCGCCCGAGTCGGACACTAACTTCGGGAGGAGACGCGTGAAACTGTTATCCAGAACCTTGAGGCCTTCGTGCACGTCAGTTCGAGATGGCGCGATTCGTTTAAAATAGTAGAAGTTTTAACGATGGCGGTCTACTGAGTTAGGTCCTTTTGTAGAGCCGTGGCATATGCATCAGAGCGGGTAGTGGACATCACGGCAGCTGTCTGCTCTTCCTTGACTGTGATAATATTCCCGCCACCAAATTCTCGAGCTTTGTATCCAAGTAAATTATGGCAACTGCTCCCGGTTTAAACGCTGGTTGTTTGGAGATGGGGTCCCATTCAGCTGGTGTCGTATGTTAGCGTCGAAATTGAGTCTGTGATATACTAATGTACTGGCGGAGACATTTCAGTTCAGGACCACCACCTAAACCCAGACTCTTGCTTACAATTGGACAAAAGTATGCTGAATATTAGATTTTCAGAGTAGGAGAACTATTGAATATCCTATACTTACGTTGATGTGCGGCTTTGGCAATGCCATTGGCGTAACGACCGCGCGACGGCTTCCAGCGCTGAAAAGCGGGTAACCCAATAGGAACGTAGGTCACACAATGATCTTGCATCTCTCTCCGCAGTATACCATAATAGTTGTCTGTATACATTCACAATAGCATGCTGCCTGAATTAGGCCATGGAAGATCAACAAAAAGCTCAACGCGCTCATCCATACGTACGCGTGACACTTCTGTATGGTGTCCCATCATGATGAGGTCACCGTCACCGATGACCGGACCTCGTACACTGGAGGTCTTGAATATAAACATGGGCTGGGTTTTTAAGACGCTTAAAGTAAAGCATTATAACTTGTATGGTGAGAGGAGCTTTCACAGCAGCCATATTCACACCTATATTTTGCGACCTCAGTACTCTTTGACCATGCCAACCACTGCTCCTGGCGAAGCGTTTGAGCCTCGTCAAACATTTGCTACCTCCGACTTCACGCCCAGCAAAGATAGCTCCATTCCACTATCTCCCCAGAGGCAGGCTTTGCTCGATGACATTCTGGCACTGTACTCCTGCCGGCCGACGATCGAGCGTGTGAAACGATATACCCCCGATGCCGTTTACGACGACCAGTTCGCATACGCCAATAACCGCTACAAGATTGCTGGCCAATGGTTTGCTCTTCCGAAGTTGTTCAGCAAAAGTGAGAATATCGGCTATGAGGTGACCCGCAGCGATAATGAGAGGATCGAGTTCAAGAACCAGCAAAAATGGACGTTTGCGATCCTGCCGAAGAGCGCAACCATCAATGCAATGGTAACCTTGGAGCTGGATCCTGAGACAGTTGACAAAGATTTCATGCGGGTCAAGTACCACAAGGATCAGGCAAATGAGAAAGATTATAGCCATCAGGGCCTAGGATTCAACTTCAAAAAATGGCAGGCCGATAATGTGGCGAAACACCTAAACGTGGACGAAGTCAAGTATTTCGAGAAGAATAATGATGCGGCTACCCAGCCTCCGAACAAGCCATAGGATAGCAATAGAGCTGATTGCCACCACTTTCGGTATATAGGTTGATATCCAAAAAAAAAAAAAAAAAAAAAAAGAAAAAGAAAAAGAAAAAAAAGAAAAAATAAAAACCTTTACTTCAGCTAGCGGCATTGGACAATGATTTCGAACTTTAGCTTTGTTGGACGCTCCGATTTGCCAATTTAGATGCCAATTATAGGCAGTTCTTGTTTCCGGGTGAAATAAGGACACACGAAACTGGCTACTTTGTACAGAGCAGATCATCTATTTCGGCAAGTGCTTGTAGGCGGGACAAACCTTCCGCATCACCGTGGGGAACGAGAAGAAAGCCTGGAGAGGCTAGTCATCCGCGATTTCTTTTATGCCTAGAGTACTGGGTCAAGTGAAAAGGGGGAGCTATATCTTCAAATATCTACATACTTATGATCAAATGAATGTAACCGATCGTTTGAGATGTATTATTTCTTGACTCATTTCACCTTCGCTGGCACACTCCGCCTAACACCCAAAGCACACTTTAATATTTCCACCTTTGTAAGATGCGCGTTTTCAGTACAGTACACTAAAGTCGCGCGCCACCTCAGAGTCCATGGCTAGTCGTAGTTGCTTGTCTCAGAGCGTGTTTAGCGCTTTGGTCTTGCTACGGCAAGTCCGGTGCCTGAACGCCTCATCGCGCGGCGGCCCTCTAATTTAAGTGATGCTATTCAATATTCACAACTAAACTTTATATATTCAGCGTCAATTTTTTATGTTCTTTTACAAGGAAAGAGGGCCAAGTGCAGCTTACCAGCTTGTCGCGTGTAGGAATATCTATACTACCTAAGACTCTGGAGCCGTCGGCCTGGTTCTTTCCTCATGGCGAGAAAAAGCTTGTTCCCGTTGCGTCGAATCGGACGTGTTTTCGCGCTCCGGGTTTGCTGCGTTCCTCTTGCTACTCGCACCTGTTGTATTCGCGACGCCGGCTCCCCCCAACCCCAGGTCTTTCATCTCTTGTGCGTTGCTTCCTGGTCCGGGTGCTGCGTGCGACGGGCTTTTTGGCGACCCCTTTGAGCTTCGTGAGGCGAGCCAGGCGACCACGAAGGCGGTTGTGCCTACGCCCACAATCTTGACTGTTCTTCCTTGCGACATGACGATGCGTTAAATAAGATGGATGTTAAAAACTGCGCACGAGAAACTGCATCCAATGTACTTGTAGAAAGAATGAACCATAAAAAGACCCAATACTTAAAAGAAGGACCATATTACCAGTACTAAGAGTCAAAGTGGTTGGTAGCCACCCTGTTACCGTAACGTGACGCAATTAATGATGCTACCTGGCAAAAGGCCAGGGAATATCATTTCCGGCTTTAGTCTTTTCTGGGGAAGCTTCCAGTTACCACACTCACTACTTAACTAGTTAGTAGAAGCTACTTTCACTTCTCTATTATTTCCAGTGTTCACGACTCCCGCCTCCAGAACCCCTTATGGTCCGAAGCGCAGTGCAGAAGCGACGTCCGGCCCGCCACCAGTAACGTCAACCGCTAGCGCATTCTACGAGTGTCATTCGCATATCCTACCCTTCGAACACACTCACTACCGGCTTCCGCACAAAGTGACGTATTTACTGGTCGCTGAGATTGTTTAACATCACATTACGTGAATTTGGAAGCCGAAATATAACGTAAATCACGTAAATGTAACTAGTATAATTAAAACGGTCTAGTTAAATATATCTGAAACTTCTGTGCTTACAAGCTGGCAGAACTGCCATCTGGAAATTTTCTAAACATATCGGCAAGCTTGTCAATCGGCGCGGTCAGCAGCCCCATAACAGTCTCAAACGGCGGATGTTCGCCCGCACTAGGATGGCTCTGTGTGGGAACAAACGCCTTCGTTCTTTCAAAGCTATTCGCCATAGCCTGCGACTCCCCCTCAGTCTCATTCAACTTCTGCTCCAAAGTTGGCAGGTCACGCTCCTCCTCTTCCTGGATGTGGTGCGACAATGGTTCCCAGATTGCCTTTAGCTTGGGAACGTAGGTAGGATCTTCCGCCTTGAGGGCTTGGAAATCCTTGAGCAATTCTTTGACCTAATCTGACTGTCAGTGAATGCATGATCCACAATTAGCGCTTTCTTCACTTACTTTGTGATGCTCTCGGCGATCCTCGTCTGCCATCTCCTTGCCGCTTGGGCCAAGGTGCTTCTCCATCGCGGGGTAAAGAACGAGCTCTTCCGCTACAGAGTGGCGTGCAAGCTCCCAGACAAACTGATTTCCATAGCGCTGCTGATGATTATAATCGTCGGTATTGTTGATGACCTGAGTGTAATAGGCCTTCAGCTCTCTATGATCCTTCCTCACGCATGCCGAAATGGTGGACATTTTGATAATAAACCAAGATTTGAGACTTGAGAATAATTTGGTTTGGTTGTTAGGTGTGGGCGGAAGGGTAACAGACCAGAGCAGAAGGTAGATTGGCGGCTAAAATAAGGTTTTTATGTTGTGATCTTGGATATGCCTTCAGATTCTCTTGCCCAATCACAAAAGCTGTATTACATAGCTAAGATGGTCATCGAGCTTCAGGAGACAACAGCTTGAGAGCTGTGCGTCATGAATACGGCATCATCACGACATACGACACAGCACTAATGGCGCCAGATCCACATGTTTGCATAACGGTCGAAGCCAGCTTCCTATTCTCCTCCATGTAAACCAAGAATTTACTTCTTGTTGTACTCATTACACTGCATGTTTATTTTTGCGCTGGGATTTAGTCACTTACGGCCAGGTGCGGTGTCTCAAGTGGCGCTGCATTGCATGCTGCATCATGAAGGGTCACTTACAGTATTTCGTGGTATTGGTGGTCGACTCACAAGCTTTAGGCTGCTACGCAATTTTTCACTTTGACAGAGGGTCTCAATTCGACAACTAGTTGTATTGCATAGCTTCAACTATCTTGGCGCTACGCTGCATAGATATTTATTTTGAGCCCCCTTTGTGCCCGGCCTCCTTTGCCTTCTGGCTGCCTGGTTCGAAAGAACCCCCAGACGCCTTGCCACCCTGAGAGGCAATGTCACGCTTAATTCTGGTCAGCACACTCGTTTACCTGAGTGTAAGAAACTTAATGGAGTAGAGCTCCCCGATATACGGGCAACATTGAGGGAAGTACGCGCGCGCGAGCGGCAACCTACCTGCTTTTGAGCGTCCATGTCGGCGAAGCCTCCGCCGCTGGTCTGACCGCCTTTGGAAGCAATATTCTGGACTTCTTCCGTGGGACTTTTTTGCAAATATTCATTTTAGCGACTAAATAACTGAAGCTCATCTCTTTGGGGCTTACCGGTTGGCAAAATTGCCGGGGTTCAGGTTGTCAGTCATAGTTTCGATGTTGCTTTGCAATAATGCTCCCTAGGCAAAAGTAAAATGTTGAGTTTCTCTGATAGATAGCTTTTACAAGTTGCAGTTTGATGCAAATAATGGTAGTAGGCTGTTGACCTTTATAACTTTGAGCGGCGTAAGTTGCGAGACCAGGCACAGCGGAGCAAATATCCCTGTGGTGATCAGCCACGGAGACTATAGTAGAGCTGCGACCGACGGTTTGCAAGTGCCGGTGTAAATGTCACTGACCAAATGCCTACGTTGCTACAATTCTGATATCATGTATTATGTCCCTTGTACATCATTATTCCTTGCGGTCGGGGGCCGCAGAAGGCGACGACTAAGCTTCCTCCTCAAGTGGTTCATAGCCGAACCAAAACAGTGACGCACGAATTGCTCAGTACGGAAAAGTAGCCATGCTTATAGATTTCATTTCTCAACTAACATCGGCCCTTTGTCTTTCTTCTGACGCTTCCTCCACACCCATTGACACGTCCAATACGTCAGTTAAGAAATACGTACCCTACAGAGCTCATTACAAGCATATTACACGTTGAATAACCTCTCGGATGTATCATCTACGACTTGATTATGGTCTGCTGACCGCGTTCTGAGCGTTACTGACGCATACCAAGATACTGTATGAAGCAAATCTCGCGTCATTCATGTATTGCTACACGGTAGGACTGCTCGTTATAAGGTAAAATGCCCCAAGAAGCATGTTAATGCCACCACCTGGCCTGATTGATCTATAGTAGACTTGTACGGTCTGCTATTAGGTAGATACACACATTACCAAGAAAATCACACGGGGCCGTCAGCGTCCTGTCCTGGGTGATGAGAGTAAAATGCACATAGTTTGTTTAAGAGTAAAATCTGGGTTTTCAGCATTTTAAGCTTGGTATGCGTAAATAGCCATATGTAAATTGCTGCAGCCTAAACCAGAAATTTAGGACAACCATGCCCTTGCTCATCGGGACAAGCCTTAGAGTCTTGCTTTACGGCGCAGGTAAACAGATTTGTATTTAGACAAAATATTTCTTATTGTTATTATAACGTCAATTTTTATTGCCGTCATATGACGCGACCAAGCTTTGGAGATGGGCTGAACGTTTTGTCTAGTGTCAGGGCAGATAGTTTCTGGCATATCCACTCTCCAAAAACAGACCCGACTATTAATAAGTTCTTTTTGTTTCAGACCCGGCTTGCCCTTCGGCATTGGGAACATTTGAAGTCGGGTCGACAGTCGTATCGGTGACCTTCGTTGCCTGCGCCTTAGAACCGTGTTGTGATGACCCGGTCGCGCCGGTCACACCAGCAGTCTTAGGATCTGTAGCCGTATCCAGATCTGAGTCGACTCTTGGGTCCAGCGCATTGGCGATCCGGGAGTTATGCGGCCCGAATGTTCCCTCAGGAATATTCTTCTTATCTGCTTTTGACTGCATGTCGCTGACAGTTTCTTTGGCGCCAGCAGTTGTGCCATCGTGTTGGCCAACGGGGTCGGTGGGATTTGGAGCTGCCATTTCGAGTAATTTATTTCGTTCCGTTTCAATCTTTTCAAAAATGTTATCACTCGATGCCAGTCTCATGTCGAATGGGTAGAGTAGTAATTTAAGCTCCACGAGAACAAGTTGGGCCCATCTAGCTACGTCATCATTTACAACATATTTTATCAGCGTTGCATAATGGTGATTCCGCAACCACTTTTTGGGAACGGGTTCCGGAACAATCTACCAGCTCGCGTCGTTATTTTTTTCAAACTAACTAGTGGCTAATTCCGCATCTACTCCTCTAGCAAAGTCTGCGCCGTGAATGATACTTACTTCATCTAATCAGATGAGTTCTGGGCTTCAAGTTTATTCGCCATGGTTGTCTAAATTACTGTAGGCACGCTTCCACTCAAAATGATGTTAATAAAATGCTCTATTCTCCAAATGACTGAGAGTACAATTTTCCAAGAGATGCTCCGAATTCAGTGTGATATGGCGTGCCCTCTTGGAACTACCTATAGCTGCCCCGACCGCAGTACCTACAGCTGTGAGCGGTTGCATTTGCAATAACTGTGGTGTAAGTCATCAATCATAAAATGAACATATCTGAACTGGCAAAACACCTACCACCAAGCCTGCAGGAATACATTTATAGTATTTCGATGGAATGACGACATCGAAGTAAGTGTACGATGGCCACATAAGATTAAACCGGCATTTTCATTACCTCCTCCGTGGGAAGCGTGCTGTAAGCGGTTGATAGCTACCATGTTTGTTACCATGGTTCTTGCGGAGCCACTTGCACACTGAGTCTGAAGCCCTAACGCTGACCCAATGCTACCTAAAGACTCTGCTAATTGATTCAATGGTCAAAGGGGTAGTATATTATTTTTAGCATTAGCTTGTAGCCTGATTACCTTCCTTAAACGGTCGTAATGTCATTGCGTCGTCATATGTGTCCGATTCAATCATTCAAGGCTTCGGCGTGAGCTAAGTGTGACGTCAAAACGCGCGGTGTGCTTAGTACTCAGTGTCAAGCTAAGAGTCGAATCCCGCTATCATGTTCAGATTCTAGTTGCTTTGACCTAATCACAGTACCACCAAGCACAACAAGCTCGCGATGTCTCCCGTTCAAACCAGAGCTGCCAAGTCGGCGCCGCATCAGAGTCTTTCACCCAAGCATGAGCCGGATAGAAAAGACAGGCGGACCAACAAGGCGACTAAACTTCAAGACAAGGCAGACGACGGTAACAGCAAGAATGGCGTACCGAATATTGTCGAGACGGGAATCATAAACTACTTTATCAGGGGTCGCGTCGAAATCGAGGAACCCAAATCCGCTGACGAGATTGCAAGAGGTTACCTTGTGATGCGCCCGTTGTCACAGGACCTGGATCTCAGCAAACGCCCGCTGCCAGGCGCCTGGTCAGCAAGACTGCTTGCGCTGCCGAAGAAGCGGCTACCCGACTCCCCAAGCGACCGCTTCATGGCATTCGTAGACGAGACGGGCATGTCGTACTCTGAGCTGGCGGATGGATTTCTTGACTCGAGGGAATACCAAACCAAGACGGCGGGCACGCGGCACGTGCCGGCTGCGACGCCAGTGGGCGAGGGGGTCTATGCGATCATCCAGACGGACAATGAGACTCACCTCGCGTATCTCGCCACCGTTCCGGAAGAAAAGAGTGAATTCCAGGAAGATCTAGGATTCCGCGATCGCGGCAGTTTTATTATCAGCAGCAAAAACCCGAAATTCGGAGGGCCCGCCAATGCGCGGTTGCCCTCGCCACCGGCCTACCCCAAAAAGTAAGCGTCTACAGCAGATCTATGCATCTGAGTATACTGATCTAACAAGGAGACATAGCGTCATGGAGGGCTTTGGCTCGTATCGTTGGATCCCCACGCAACCGCAGCATTTGGATTACAAAAACACGCAGCTACTTCTCATTGGCCATAAAGAAGAGCACCTGACCACCGGAACTGAGCATGGCCAAGATGCTGTAGAGAAGGAGATGGAGGACCTACAAGATGAAGATATCAAGGGTATGAGACATTTGTCAGAAGATGAGTCTGAGTCGATATTTGCCGATTTGCGCGCAAAATCTAAGTGGTTTCATAATATTCCGAAAAAGTTTAGCGAGTAGATGGAGGAGTAGCTAGTATCATAATATTCTATCCCAATTCTTGCAGTAGGGAGCTTTTATTGTCAAGTCCCGACCATTCTGGCTTGCCATCTGGTCTATCTACGTGCAAAGACAACGGATCGAAGCCACAGGGGCGCAATACAAAACGGAACTCGCCGCACGTTCAAGGCCAGGAAGTCGGACCCCAAGCCCCAATAAACGCCGCCGGAATGATGCCACTAGAGTAGACACTCTGGCTCAAGATTCCGATGACGACCAAGAGAGAGGCCGGCCACGGCGAAGAGTGTCGTCCGAGACTGCATCTACAGTATCCATGGAGGAATACGAACAATGTGTGCCGATGTTGACTTTGCTTGCGAATAGCAACGAAGACGAGTCTGGGTATGCCAATAACGGATTTATCGCCGAGCTACCGAGCGAAGTTTCACTCAGTTGTGACACAGGACTGCTGCAGAGTTGAGAGAAGACTGATGCTAGGTTCCGTTCAAAACGGGACCTTATGGGAAATTGCACGGCCATGCTTGGATAAGAACTGCCAGGACGCCTGCAGAAAAGTGTGATTATATAGCCAGATCTAATATTGTGGCGTATTAGTCTACGAGTAGGAGACGAAGCGGAACATGTTTGGAAGGCAACCAACTGAGTATGGTCTCATGGCAGACCGCCAATGCATAAGGACAATTAGTGCAGAGCGCACGTTCTGCCAAGGGTTCTGCTGCTGCGCTGTACTAACAGGCATATTGGAGCCAGACGATCACGTCAGCCGCGAGCAGCTGGGCCCGGACGGGTTTTAATAAGAGCACCGCAGGCGGCCGATGTGGACAAGATGAAGCAATCCCAACACTGAATTGGTCCTGAATATTTAAGTCTATTCTCGATTTACAGCACATGCACAGGTCTCTCCCCGACATGCGTACGGACTACCATGCTCCCGACGCGAGGGGGATCACTTCTTCAGCACAACCTCCAACAGCGCCGACTGGCCCTGTCCATGCACCGTCTTCAGCTCGAGCCTCTCGTCGGCCTCGCGGAAGAGGGCCTCCCACTCGGCGCGGGTACGCTCTTTGGCCCCGAGGCCGACCAGCATCATGATGTCCTGGCGGCGCATGGCGCGCTCCTCGTGGAGCGGCGTGCCGTCGCCCAGGCGCGGCAGCACGCGGTCGCTGATGAGGATGGGCGTGCCGGCCGGGGCGGTCTCGAGGCTGGGCACGAGCGTGCGCAGGATGGTGATGGAGTCGGCGTCGGCCCAGTTGTGGAAGATGTGGCGGAGGAAGAAGGCGGCCACGGGCCCGTCGGTGCTCTCGGCGGCGGCGGGCTGTGGCTTGAAGAAGTTGTGCTCCTGCAGCTGGATGCGGCTGGCCACCGCCGGGTCCTCGGTGGCGAGAACGCGGCGGCCCTCGGCCAGCATCTTCTCGCTGTCCTGCACACGGAAGGACAGGTGCGGGAAGCGTTGCGCCAGGGCGCGCGAGACGTGGCCGGTGCCGCCGCCGACGTCAACGACTGTGCCCTTGAGGCTGCCCCACGGGAAGATGTCGCTGAGCGTGTTGGGCTTGCGGTCGACTGGAATAGAGCTGTTAGCCAGCTGTTTTCTTTCCCTTTTTTGTCTCTTCTTTCCACAGCTCTGTACGTACTGGTCGTGACACCGGCCATGGCTCGCGCAAACCGAGCAGCGTGGACCGGGTTGTTGTCGTAAAAGTCAAACATGGTCTCGCCCAAGCGCGTGGTGAAGGGCGAGTGAACAAGATCCGAAACCTGTGGGGACGCCTTGATGCAGTCGGCCGTGGCAGAGGCTGACTTGAACATGTCATCCATGCTGTAGGGGCGTCAATAGAGTCAGCTCATGTAGTTTAATTTAGGGGGGGAAGGCGCCGGGGGGGGGCCTTACGAGTACTGTCCGAGCCCGACGAGGTTCTCGTCGCGTCCAAAGGGAGCGCTGATGGCAGTGTGGGCGAACCAGTCGTCCTTGACCTCGCGGAAGATGCGGTGTGTGCAGAGGTAGCGCATCACCTGTCTCGTGCGGCCGACGTCGATTCCAGCCTGGCGTGCGACCTCCTCGACGGCAATGCCGGCCGGGTCGGCGACGGGCACGATGGAGAAGAAGCTGAACTCAAAGGCGACCTGGAGGGCGGCCAGGTCGTTGCTGGCGCCCATCAGCGCGCGCATGGTGGTACGCGGGCCGACGACGAGAAGGCGCAGGTCGTCGAGCGCCGCGACGAGACCGCTGCGGAGGGCGGCATGCTCTGGCGTGTCGGGCAGCTCGGGCGAGTCGGCCGAGAAGTCGGGCACGGGGAGCTTCTCAGAGGCGAGCAGCGCCTTGAGGTTGGCGGCGCGGCTCACAATCTCGAGGGCAAGCGCAAGAATGTCGGGGGAGGCATCCGCGGCGGTTGTGGTGGTGGTGCTGTTGGTGCTGTTGGTGCTGTTGGTGATGGTGGCACTGGCAGCGCCGTTGGTGGTTGTGGTCATGATTGCGGCCGTGGCGTCGTCGTCGTTGAGATGAGAGGAATCTGAGCCGCGGAATGCTCCCTTTCCTTTCGCTGCTTTTTCGGGCCATCAGGTCTATAAAAGACGCCTTCCCCTGTTTCAATTCGCCCGCCAAAGCGACGTCCGTCTGCATTAGTGACGAGTACGTAGGCAGCATCCCCGCGCATCAAGGCCTGATGCCCGAAGTGCCGGACAGAGAGTTGAGCAAGTTTTACCGGCAGCGGGAACTAGGAAGCCCCCATCCGGGATGACACCCCAGCGTGTCGGGAATTCCCTGCCCTGGGTCGGGGACAGGGCTGACAGCTACCTCGGTGACGACGGCATAGAGGACACTCACTGCTGGTCCTGTCCTTGCTTTTAGCCTCGGATTCAAATTTATCCGCAGCTGGCTCACCGAACTCTGACCTCCATGAGCCAGGTTGGGCAGGTCTGCGCTGAAATGGACAAGAGGAACGGAACGAACGGCTTTGTCTGCGACATGTCGAAACCGGCGTAGAGGCAATGATTAGGCTACTTTAAGACCGGGCTGTGTAATTCCTTGTTACTAACTACCCTAAGCATTGCTTATTTATAGTAGCTGAGTCCTGGTTCTGGTCATGGGGTGGGATCTGATCAACAACGAGGCTGAGGGGATGTGGCTTTTCGCCTGTGAGAGGCTAAAACGTAAATAAGTTGATAACCATGGCCAAGATATAAGTCATGCTACAAAAGAGCCATGTGATTTTTTTGGGGCCAAACGAGGCCGACGCGAGACGCGCTATATATGATAAACTGTGACAAAAAAGCAGGCGCTGCACCAGCGACTCTGCTTACTCAAACTTCTTGGTGAACTTGAACGATTTAAGATCCTCAGGCTGGCACACCTTGACGCGGCAGCCCTTGATCTCAGGGTGCGTCAGGATCTGCTCGTACACAGCCGCAAAGTCGGGCGCGTGCACGGCACCCCATTGAGCAGCGATGGCGGCGTCGGCCATGACGTACAGGCCCAGGTAGACCTCGTTGATACGGACAGTGGTCTCAGCGTTGGCCAGCATGCCGACGTTGACAAGCGAGTACAGCGCGCCCTGCGTCATGCTGGCGGCGGCACGGCCACCGTTGTCGCCGCTGGCGCCGGTGCAGATGGTCCAGCTGCTGGTAGGGTCGTTCAGCTCAACCAGGTAGGGGATGGTGGCCTGGTAGGCGACTGTAAGCAGGCGTTAGCAGTTGCACTCGATGGCTTGACGCGCGCTGTGGATGATGCCCTGACGGCGTGGCGGTACTTACAGAAGTTGGGCTCAAAGTTGACCTGTGTGTGCTTGCGCATCTCCTCGAGGGTGAGGTCGAGGAGGGGGGTAGCCTCGAACAAACCACCGGCTGGGACACGACACCGTCTCGTCAGCACACGGCTATTGTAGACACTCGGACGGAGCTCTGGACTCACCTGCGGCGTAGACGTGCTGGAATGCGGGCAGCTCGCCCTTGCGGACCCTGTCGACGACGCCCCGGACGCCCTGCTCGGACATGACATCGGCCTCGACGATGGTGATGCCATCGCGGGTGCCGGCGTTGCGGAACAGCTTCTCGGCCGACTCCTGGTTGCGCACAACAGCAAGGACGTTGAACTTGGCGTGGAGCGCGGCGAGGACGGCAGAGGTACCGATGTTGCCAGAGGCACCGACGACGAGAACGGTAGGCATGCTGGGCGGTGGCTGTGGTGGTGATTGTGGTGGTGTAAAAGGGAATGGAATGCGATGAGAAAGAGCTGGGTATGCGTCCTCGGGAGGTAGCGAGACAGCCTCGGGCGGGTATATATAAATTCAACTGACAAACGGCCCCCCGCGCGCGGCGACCCTACGGCCGGTCGGTTGGTACGAAGCTATTTCTAAGCAGCTCGCGCTGTGCCTGCCAAAACCGTGTGCATCTCTGATGTTGTGCTGTGTGTAATACCGCAAGCTCGGACTTACGGACCATTTCGCACACTAATAAATCCGACGTGGGCTGCCGCGCGGGGGGGCATTCAGCGTCACCACTAACAATCACCCAAGTTGTTTGGCAACCAGCACTACGCTCGAAGACGCGGTCACTGGCTGCCGATCTGCCTCATTGCATTAAGAACAGCGTCTCACCTGGCCGGTCGACCCCAGCCGAGCAGACCGACCTAGATCTATTTCGGCGCCCGCCCGCCCTGCATGCCCGGATGCAACCCCGCCGCGCTGGCGTTCCCGAAGCTCGGGGAAGCCACCACACCCCGGGAATCTTGCCCAAGCCCCCATGCCGTCGGAGCCGGATATCACGGTCAAGGCTGATTTCGACGAGCACCGGGGATGATCGGGTCATGATCTGGAGACGTACAGGCATGGCATTGGGGCGTTGACGCTCAGGCTCGCGACCAGGCCCAGCGTCCTTATACCCAGCAAGGCCAGCAACCAGCGCCGCCGCCGCCGCCGCCACGACAGTCCTGTGCGTCAATAGCTGTTGAGGAGAAGCCACGCCCCTGTGTAACCGACCAGTACCATGAATATCATTATTGTTGGCGCTGGAATCGCCGGCCTCAGTGCTGGAATTGGCCTCCGCAAGGCTGGCCACAAGGTGACGGTTAGCATGCCCACATAATTGACGCCCCCCAAAAATTGGCCGCGGAGCCTCTGACACCGCCCAAGATCCTCGAACAGTCCTCGCTGCTCCACGAGGTCGGCGCAGCCATCACCGTCAAGCCCAATGCCTCGCGCGTCCTGGCCTCGTGGGACTTTGACCCGGAGCGCTCGCGCATGGTGGTGCTGCGCGGAATGACTCTGATTGACGGCACCAACATGCAGACTCTGGTGCCCACGTACTACAAGGACTGCCAGTCGACCTGGGGGCTGCCCATGTACGCTGCGCACCGCGTCGACCTGCACACCCAGCTGCGCGAGCTCGCGACCCAGGCCCACGGGCCCGGCCACCCCTGCGAGGTGCGTGTCAAGGCCAAGGTAGTCGACTACGATGCTGTAAACGGCAGCGTCACGACGGCAGATGGCGAGGTGATGGATGCTGATCTCGTCGTCGCCGCGGACGGGGTGCACTCGTCGGCCGTAAAGCACGTTCTCGGCGAGGAGAATGTCGTCCAGGCTGGCGACACGGGCTGGGCCTGCATGCGATGGCTGGTGCCGACGGAGGAAATTCTCTCGGATCCCGCAACCGAGCATATGATTGAAGACTCGGCCACGAGGTACTTTACATCAGCGGGTGGCGCTGCGGGCTTGGTGTGGTATCCTTGCCGAAAGTATGGTTGAAAAGCACTGCGCGAACAATGATGACCATGTGCTGACTATATTTTGAAAATTTAGCAACCAAGTCCAGAACTTTCTCTACCTCTCGCGAGAATTTGACACGTCCCACGTCGGCGAAGGTGAGCAACGCGGCACTCATTGAATCAGCTAAAGACTAACCACCCATGCCTTGTACTGTCTAGATTTCCGCGCCATGGTCGAGCCAAGCGTGCCTCTAGAATGTGCCAAGACGCACTTTGCCCCAGAGTTGCAAACCGTCATCAAGTGAGTTCCGCACACGCCAAACTGACGTATAATATTGTGCTGATGGAAAATACAGAAAGGCACGAGATGTCAAGTTCTGGAAGCTGATAGCTAGGGATCCGATTCCCAAGTGGCACAAGGACCGACTTGTCCTGATTGGAGACGCAGCCCATCCCATGCTCACCTGTAAGTCCAGCCCGTTGTTTGGCCCCCAGAGGTCATACACAGCCTGATGTTCTGTGCTAAGCAACCCGCAGTCCAAGGCCAAGGTGGCGGACAGGCGATCGAGGACGGCGCCGCTCTCGGCATCCTACTCGACCAGGTGCGCAACCAGGGACTGGTGAAGGAGCGGCTGCAGCTGTTTGAAAAGGTCCGCCGCAACAGAGGGTCGGCGCTGCAAATCCTTTCCAACACCAACCCGCCCGCGTCGCAAAAGGTGCGCGACGCTGCCGCCGCGTACCTGCCCAGCGGCACCAAGCTGGACTCTACCGACGACATCAACGACTACGTCTTCTCCTTTGACGTGATTAAGGAATGTCAGGCTGCGCTTGCAGCTGCGTAGACTGGGACACGTTGAAGCAGAGGGTTGTGAGGTGCATTAGGCAGTGACGTATGAGACAAATGGTTGTAGAACTGGCACGAATGGAATATACTGTTTAGCTATACATGTCCAGCGCCGTGGTTCGCCATGTGTCCACGGCCGAACGCCACCGGTTATACTACTTGCGGCACAGAAGCAAAAGAAAACACTTCAAAAGGAGTAACGTGAATATGACAAAGTAGAGTAGAGCAGATTGCACGCCGTTAGTGGCAGGTGTCATCCATGACAGCTATATATATCGACACACAAGTTTTTATTTTAGTGGTAACTGTACTATATATACGAAATCTGCCTTTGCCAATCCCTTACTTTATATAGGGACGAGGCAAAAAAAAAAAAGAAACAGGAAAATCGTAATACTAGAGACAAAAGAAAGAAACAAACAGACAAGAAGAACAAAAACAGCCTTCCCAAAAAGAACAGAAGAAAAAAGAAAGCAACCCCCCTTTGAAAAAGGAGGCAATCAAGAAAAATAGGCCAGGGCCTTATCCATTTCAGCCTGCAGCAGATGAACGTGGCTCGGCATGGGCAGCTCAAAGTGATCGCCGTTGACGGACAAGACCTTGACGTCGCCGGCCGTGTACTTGTCCCAGCCGTTCGGCACCCGGCCGGCGTCACCCTTGTCGGGCACATGGCAGGCAAAGGTGCTGAGGCTGGGATCCTCCATGTATCCGGGATACGCCTTGATGGGCACGCCCTGGGCCTCGAGCTTGCGCAGGCAGGCGGCGTCGCGGGTGACGCGGTTGACCAGGCCGCGCTCAGCCCAAATGACGGCCGTCTTGGCGGGCCGCTCAGCAGCCGTCATGGGCGCCGGTGCGTACTCGTTCATTGCGAGGAAGAAATGTCGCATGTGGCTGCGGCTCGACGACAGCGAGCTCCAATGCACGTCCTGGTTGACAATGTCCTGTAGGATGACCTCGCTGCTGTCAGCCTCGGCGGACAGCGTGTCGCAGGCCACGGCGCGCGCGCGCGGGCACGGCATGTCGATGAGCAGCAGGCCTGGCACCTCGCGTCCCAGGCGGACCAGCTGCCGCGACATCTCAAAGGCCACGTAGCAGCCGACCGAGTAGCCGCCAATCATGAGCGGGCCGGTCGAGTGCGCCTTGAGCAGTGCGTCGACGACCAGATTGGCCACGCCCTCGATGCCGACGCTGCCGTCCATGCGCTCCGGGCACCGGAGGAAGGGTGAGTCGATGCCGTACACAACCCGGTTGGACGCAAACGGCCGCAGGTGGATGAATGACACCGCGGAGCCAGTCCCGTCGGCCATCATGTACAGCGGGACGCTGCCGGTCTCGGGGCGGCCCTGCAGCAGGGTAATCCGGACGCTGGGCAGCGGCGATGTCTTGCCGTCCGCGAGTGCCGGTTCCAGCTTCGGGGGCTGCTCCTTGTCCACGTGGGCCACGCTCGACGCCGGCGATATGGGCGTGAAGGGCTTGTTGGGCGTGCACAGCAGCATGTCGTCGTCGTCTGCACTCGACGGCGGGCCGCTGGCGTCGGTGCTATCCGAGTCGGTCTGCACACCACCACTGCTGCCAAAGGCGCGGCGGATGTCCCCGATCGTGTTGTACTCGAACAGGAAAGACGCCGGCAGATCCACGCCCATCTCCCGGACAGCGGCAACTACCTCGATCGCCATGATGGAGTCGACGCCAATGTCGGCCAGGTCGGCATCGTCCGTGAATTCTGCCGCGTCACCCCCGGTTGCGCTGATCAGGCTCTGGAGGATGATCTGGAACGAGGACGTGTTGGCCGACTCCTCTTCCTTGTTGCTCTGCTGGGGTACCGGGGCCGCGGGCGTAGGGGGACTCTCATGTATCACCTTGGGCGCCTTGGCTGGCGCCGCAGCAGCAGGCTTGGGAGCGTGATGGACGGCGCCGACGGGGTGCGGCCGGGTGTTGAGGATATGGCGCCAGGTAGCCTTCCTGAACTGCTGGTAGCGGAGGTCGACAGCGAGCATGACAATCTTGGACGTGGCCCGGTCAAAGACGTAGGCGTCGCAAAAGCCCACGGTGCCCTCCCAGCGCGAGATGCGCGTGTAGGTCATGTAGTCCTTGCTGGGGTCGATGGGAGCGAGCTGCCCGATGCTGCTGTAACCCATCAGAGCATAGGTCAGGTGCGCGGGCGTGTTTGGGTTTCCGTTGACCATGAAGCCAGCCAAGTGCAGCAGCGCCTCGCCCCAGTACGGCGACGTGGTGAACCGCGTGCCTTCGGGGTCCGGCTTGACCTTGATGGTGGCAGCGGCCTCCTGGAAGTCGGCGGCCACGTAGGCCTCCTGGACGCCGCGGAAGTCGGGCGAGAACTCGACGGCGCCGGCGAAGAGGGCAAAGAAGACGTCGGGCTGCAGGCGGTGGCCGGACCCGTCGTTGGACAGCTGGATGCGGTCCTCCATCTTGGATTTGATGAAGTAGGACACGCGGTCCAGCTCGGCCTGCGCCTCCTCGGGCTTGCGGTACTTGACCGTCACGGAGCCGAGGTCGTACGACTCGCCGCTCTTGGACGTGGCCTTGAACGTGGCCAGCACGGTGCCCGAAGATACGCTGTCCATTGTGGCCGTCGTAAGAAGGTCGCCGTCCAGGCCGACGAGATCGCGCGTCAGGGGCGCGAGCATCTTGGGCTCGTGGAAGGTCAGGTGAGACGCCGTGATGCCCGTCTTGCCACCGCTGTACTCCAACGCGTACTTGGCCACCGTGGCAGCCGCGTCGCAGAAGACAGTGCCCGAGGCGAGCCCAATCTGCTGCATCTTGTGGCCGTCAACGACGCCCAGGAAGCCATGGTCGGAAAGACCGGTCCGGAACGTAACCTGAACCTGGCCCTCACGCGTGATGGTCTTGCTGACGAGGTACTGCGCCGTCGTCGTGAGGAAGGGCTCCGGCACGACGGATTTGGCAGCGGCGGAGGAAACCAGCTCGCCGTTGTTCTTGTCCGAGTGGGTGATCCAGTAGTTCTTAACATCCCAGGCGTAGGTCGGCAGCGTGAGGAGCTCGAGGCTGCTCTCGTACAGGGCGTTGAGGGCGAGCCAGTCGACGTCGATGCCGCACGTATAGGCACTCACCAGAGTCTTGGAAATGGACAGCCAGTCACTGCTCTTGGAGTCGATGGTGTGGTTGATTTTGACAGTGGGCGGCGAGACCGTCGCTCGCACAAATGAAGTGCAGACCGGGCCGGGACCGATCTCGAGCCACAAGGGCTCGTCGCTCTTGAGCGCAGACGTGACCGCGTTCAGGCCGCCACAGAAGTTGACCATCTGGCGCGTCTGTCGTGCGAGGTACCCCTCGCCAAAGACGCCGGCAGTATCGACGACGGATCCGAGAAGTGTGGACGCCACAGGGATGGTTGGTGCCAGATATATCACTCCGCTGGCAATGTCCTTGTATTCGGGGAGGATGGCGTCCATCTGGAAGGAGTGGAACGCAAACGGCACCGAGAGCATCTTGGTGCGTGCGTTGGCGTCCTGAGCAATTATGGCTTCTTGGATGCGCACAAGGTCCGCCGAGGTACCGCTGATGACTGTGGCATTGGGGCTGTTGATGCAGGCCACTTCACAGGTCGAGTCACCGAGACGGGCAAGATGGTCACGCACGACTGAAGCCGGGGCTGCTACGGAGAGCATGGCGCATGAGTTGACTTCGCATCGCTCCAGCAACAGGCGCGCGCGCTGGCCGACGAGGTACAGCGTGTCGGTCAACGAGAGCACTCCGGCCGCGTGGAGGGCCGCGTATTCCCCGAGACTGTGTCCCATGACCATGGTGGCCTCGAGTCCGCAGCAGGATCTCCAAAAGGCCGTGAGGGCAATTTCCAGCGTGACAACGGCAAGCTGGATCTGGGCGGCGTTCTTGGTGGACATGTCAACGCCGTCGGTGGTGATGATATCGAGGAAGGCCGGGAAGTCGTGCGACGCGCAGATGGCGGCGCAGAGGTCGGCAGTCTTGCGGAAGATGGAGTTGGTACGGTACAGCTCGCTGCCCATGCCGGCGTAATGCGAGCCCTGACCGGTGAATACGAAGACCACAGGAGGGGCGGCCGTCTTCTTGGCGGAGCCGGTGTCCCGCTGGATCTCGGCCTCGAGCTTGTAGGCGGCATCCTGCACTGTGGATGCTGCGAGCGCAAACCTGATGGGGTGGTGCACCTTGCGGGCCGTCGTCGAGTAGGCGACGTCCTGCATGCGGGCGTTGGGGTTGGCGCGAAGCCAGGCGGCGAGTCGGCGCATGTTGGCAAGATGCGAGGCCGGTGTCCTGCCCGAGACGGTAATAACGTGGCTGGATCGGGGATCCAGCTCTCCCCGTCTCGCAACCTTGGCCGGGTCCGGCATGTACTCCTCTACGAGGATACTTGCGTTGCCGCCCTGGACATTTGACATGTCAGTGGCTGGTTCGATGCTCGTATCACGCGAGCCGTTGGGGTGCAGGGGAGAGAAGAGAGAGACTTACAGCGGCGTCAAAGTTGTTAATGAGGATGCGCTTCGGCTTGCCATTGGGAGCTTTGAACTCGGTCGACTGCGTGGGAATCACGATGCTCTTGCTGTCTCCCAGAATCTCCACTAGGTTAGGGTTCATGCCGTGTGGCATACCTGCCTGGGGAGGGATGATGCCCTTCTGGAGCATGAGAATGCTCTTGAGGACCGAGGACAAGCCAGCCGCCTAAGATGAAAGTAGCACATGTCAGCATATATCAATATTTCCATCAAATCGCCATAGTTGGCGGGGTATTGTGGCGCAGGACTGTGTACTCACGGCTTCACTGTGTCCAATGTTGGCCTTGATGGCTCCCACTGGAAGAGGGTTGTCGTCGCGTCTCGGCAGGAAGACCTTGGAAACGGCGGCCATCTCAGCCTTGTCTCCAACCTGAGTGCCAGTTCCGTGCATTTCAACGTAAGATACATCCTCGGGGTCAAGCCGGGCGTTGCGCAGGACCTTCTTGAAGAGGCGCTCCTGGGCGTTGGCATCGGATGTGGTGATGGACGTCGCGTTGCCGGAATGGTTGCGAGCCGACCCGGCAATGACAGCAAGAATTTTGTCGTTGTGGGCGACGGCGTCCTCGAGACGTTTCAGAATGAGGGCGCCGCTGAAGTCGGCGCGGCAGTAGCCGTCGGCATCGTCGCGGTAGGTCTTGCAGTTGCCCGTCTCGGACAGCACGCCGGCCTTGCTGAGGAACGTAAAGGAGTGCGGGTCGGACAGGACGGTCGTGGCACCGGCGACGGCCATGTCGACATCCTTGGACAGCAGACTCATGCAGGCTAGGTGGATGGCCGAGGTCGACCCGGCGCAGGCCGAGTCGAGCGCGTACGTCGGGCCCTCCCATTTCATCTGGAAGGCCAGGCGTCCGGGGCCAAAAGCGCGCTGGATGCCCTGCAGGGTGTAGGCGTCGCAGCCGAGCGCGGCGTGGCTGACCTTTAACCAGTCGTCGAAGCTCTGCGCAAAGAAGACGGCCGTCTTGTTGGGATCCGTCGTCCGGGTCTGGCCGGCAGAGTAGCCAGCCATCTCCAGGGCTTCGTATGCGCTCATCAGGAAGTGGCGATGGACGGGCTCCATCAGGAGAGCCTCGCGGGGCGAGATGTGGAAGAACTTGGCGTCAAAGTGACCCGGGTTCTTCATGAAACAGCCGTGGCGACAGGTCATGGTACACTTGCCCTGGCCGTGCTTGGTGCAGTAGTACTCGTCCATGTCCATGCGTTCGGCCGGGATTTCCGAGTGGCAGTCCTGGCCGGTGGCAATGACCTTCCAGAACTCATCCAAGTCCTCGCTGCCGGGACCCTTGCCCGCCATGCCGACAATGGCAATGGCGCCTTCGCGCCGACGCTCAGCCTCCCTTGACGACTGCAGATCGTCCCTGATAGACACGTGTCTCGTCGCCTTGAGGACGTTGACAATGTAGGAAGCGTGGCCGCTGGGGCCCATCAGCTTGATGTCGACCTGCTGTGCCGCGACGAGATAGGTGTTGAGCTGGCTCATGATCTGCACGAGGTCTAGTCGCTGCGACAGTGTCTGCAGAGCGGCGACCTTGAGCAGCTCGCCCCAGCTGGAGTAGGTGGCGGAGGCGTTGTCGGTCGTCATGCCCCATACTTTGAATCCAGGGCGAAGCTCTGTCTTCAATAGGGGTGAGGTGCCGATGACCTTGTCCAAGTCGGCCTCGGACACTGCGAGAGTATGTTGCAGGCCGCGGATTCCGGGAAGCTCGTGATTGGAGCGCTTCTTCAGCTCGGGACACTGGGTGAATATGAGTTCTAGCACCGAAGGCGGGCCGATTATGGTGTTCCAGCGGTCTCCCGTAAAGCCGACCTTGGCCCTCTTGGACGAAGGGATGCCCTAATCATGCGGGTTAGTATCTTCTTGGAGGCAGCGTCAGGCATGGGAGTGTGCTGCTTACCACGCCATCCTGGAACTGCTTGAGTATCTCCTCGAGTTCGTCCACGCCCATGCCCAAGACAGCGCGACCCCACACGCCGGGCCGATCCTCTCTGGATCTTGATCGCGAAAAGATGAGGCTGCAAAGTCGGATCCATATGCGGCCGGCCTCGATGGTAGATTCGTATAGAGCGTTGAAGTTTGTGGAAATGGGCACAGCGACGGCATTCCAGAGGCCGGCGGAGACGCCAACCAGGTGCGTCTCCGATCGCCCATCCTCGCTAGGATGGAGTAGAAGAGGTTCACGATTCGTTGCCCTAAAGCCATTGGTTAGCTAATGGCCCCAATCCCAGTGTCAACCTCATTGGGAGGCCAGACGGGGGGGAAGATGGCACGAACTCTAATAGCAACGCTGCGCGGACAGTATAGAGCAGCATGGCGTGGACCATGCCGACCTCGTCGCTCGCGCGACGATATCGCTGGGCGAGCTCCTGGAAGCTGGAGCAAGCACCAAAGCTCTTCTGTAAGAAGCCGTCCATGGTTCTTACCTCGGCCTTGAAGGCCGTATACAGGTCGTCGAGGAAGGACTGAAGTAAGGGCGTCGTTGAGGCCTGGCTAAAGACATGGTCAACACCGACCGCCCACGGGTCGGTGAGGTCCCCAAAGACGAGGACGATGGGATGAGTTAAGCCCATTGTTGTTGAATACCTGCGAGCCTGTTGTAGTGAGTGACGGGGGACGAGAACGAATTACAGGCGAAGAACGGAAACAAAAAAAAAAAAAAAAAAGAAAGAAAGAAAGGGTCGATATGGATAGGTGTTGGTGCGACGATGAATGGCTGTGGATGGAGGAAACAAGCAGTCAAAGACACGACGTAGTTACACGTATATGTAAAAATATATCTGATCTATCTCCCAGCTCAGCCTCCAGCCTCGCCGCCCAAGCATAAGCACCGCCCATTCCCGGTTGTCCGGGTGTGCGGAACTATCGAGCATGTTTTCTTGTCTTCCTTTCCGGACTGTACCCGAGAGAGGAGAGTCAGAGTATCATGATAGGAAAAAAGTAAACTAAAATAAAAAAAGTCTCCTGTTGCCGTTGCTGTGTGTGTTCCCCGGCATGGGCTTGGATTGCCGATGGACACGTCAGCCCGCACCCAGCTCGCAGTGGGATTCCCCGTCGGGAACGTCGTATTGAGCCTCGCGCCGTTTTGTTTTCAGCTGCGGATGACTTGCCGTTTTGCCATCCCAGGCCCTGGTCCAACACCGAGAAGATAAACTTCTAGTTTCAACCTAAACTTGTGCTTGTTCGAACATCGGGTTGCATCGTCTCTTCTCTCCCCTTTGGCCACTCCCCTTCCCTGTCCCCCCTCGCCACCTCTTCTCCCGCCTTCGTGGACCTAGGCTACAAGTAGGAATGGAACAGGCACGTTCATGTTCTGGAAGGGGGGAGCCAATGCTACGCTGGAACACCTGGGAGTCGGATAAACAGTTTGCAGACGAAAAGGCAGTAAGCTGCGATTACATCTAGAGTAGTAATTTACATATTGTGAGAATCAAAGCTCATCTGGCACTCTAAAAAAAAACATCTGCCGAGGCTCAATTGCAAGCTATGTAGAGGAGTTCAGCACACCATGACTCTAAATACCTGCGTCGGTCTGCTGGAAAGGCATGGTGGGCGCGTAGGCCTTCCATGCGGCACAGACGGGGTCAAGCGTCTGGGCCCAGTCACCACCAACTTCACCCGGGATCAGGGCTGCGGATTCAACAACGGTGGCTCCGAAGCCCTGGCTGCTGTGCCAGGTAATGTGGCAATGCAGAGCCCAGACACCGGGGTTGTCGAGCGGGAAGGCAATGGCAATGAAACCGTTGGCAGGCATGGTGGCGGTATCGCGGCGAGGCGGGTTCTTCATGTGCCATCCGTAGGTCCTTCCGGTCCACTGCTCGTAGCCGGTGGCGAGAATAAGGAAATCGTGGCCGTGAAGATGGATAGGGTGCGAGATGCCGGTGAAGGGAGTCTTATCCTCAATGACGAGCACAACCCACTCGGTCTCGTCTCTGTTAGCCTTAACGGACGACGAGTTGGCGCCGACCTGGAAGACGTTGTCCGTAGGAGGGATGGAGTTGAGGTTGCCGGTCACGACACCCTCCAGGGCAGGGTTGGACCAGTTCACCCACATGTAGGATCCCTCATTGATGGACCAGCGAAGGTAGGTGTTGTTGTCAATCCACTCGGGGCCAATCGTCTGGGTCTTGATGCCAGCCTTGACCTTGGAAAAGTCCAGGTCGATGGGCACCCACGGCTCCAGGTTGGTGGGCTGCTCGTCGACGCAAAAGTCGAGGCCCAGAATGGCGTTGTTGACGCTGGCGGCGGTAGGGTCGGCGGTGCTGTCCTTGTTGTACCTCACAATGGCCGTGATGTTGTTGGCGCCGGCACCGTTGGGGATGCAGCCGGGCTCGAAGCCACTGCGCATCCAGTAGTCACCGGGGGGGGCGTTGGCCTCGACAATGACATCATAACGCTGACCCATGTCGATCATGACGCTTGTGGTCTGGTAGGGGACAATGGGCACAAAGTCGTTGGAGATGACGGTCATGGTGTGGTTGTCGATGCTGAACTGGACCCAGTCCTCCTCTGCCGAGTTGATGATGCGCAGACGGTACTTCTTGCCAGCCTCGAAGTTGAGAGAGAACTTCTTGCCGTCGCTAAGACAGTTGGCGTCGGGCTTGGTGGCGTTGAGAGCAGTGCAGTTGCCCGTGTTCATGCCGTTGATAAGACCAGTGTCGGAGCCGTTGAAGGTGACGTTGAAGTTGGCGATGGTGGCCCAGTGGATATCAGCCGTCTCGTGGTCCCAGTCAGTGACGAAGATGGCACCGAGGTCCTCATCATAGTCAGCCGTGGCAGGGCCGTTGATGATGAGCGGGCCGTAGAGACCGTTGCTATACTGGAAGCTGAAGTGGCTGTGGTACCAGGTGGTGCCGTACTGGTCGGCGTGGAACTTGTAGGTCATGCTGTGGCCAGGGGCAATGGGGCACTGAGTGACACCGGGGGTGCCGTCCATGTCGTTGTTGTTGAGCTGTCTGACACCGTGCCAGTGGATGGCAGAACCGTTGTTGGAGAGGTTGTTGGTGACGTGGACGACGACATCGTCACCCCAGTCGGCGACGATGGCAGGGCCGGGCATGGTGCCATTGGCAGTCATGCACTTGCGGAGGTAGCCATCGGGAGCACAGTCAATCTCCTCGAGATTCAGCCAGTACTCGACGGTACGGTTGGTGTAGAAGATGGTGTCGTAGTAGTTGGTGTTGATGTCGTACTTGTCCCAGCACTTGCGAGAGTGCGGGCCGTTCTTGCATCTGCGGGTGAGGTTGGTAGAGTCACGAGCATCAGAGGGGTTCTGGATGGCCGCAGCCCAGGTCCCTGATGCTGCGAGAGCGATAGAAAAGAGGCCAGACAGCCGCATGGGTATGAGTATAGCGAAGGACTTGTTACGAGGACAAAAGAAGCGCTGTGAAGCCAGATGGGTGAAGTCTTGGAACAAGGGAAAGGCATCATGGAGTCTCTACACGGGCTGCTAATAAGTCTTCCACGGCGACGACGGCTGCGACGACAGCGAAGCCAGCCGGTTGCCCGGGGGCTCAGGCCGGGGATGTATTTACCAAACGTCTTCTGAGGATGGGCAGTCGGGGATTGCAGGTCGGGCATCAGCTGACCCAGGCAGGGGCGGCTGTCGGGTACGTGGGTGTACCTGGAGGCGAGGGTAGCACCGGGAATGGGTTCCAGGGCTGCCTCGCCCATTCAGTCGGGGTTTGCCCACTTTCTGGTGGTATCAACGGCCTGTTGTGTTGTGCTCGTTATTCATAGGCCTAGAAACATAGTTATCCAAGCAACCCGGCCAGCCAATACAACAAGCCAGCTGGGCCGCTAGCCTGCGAGATTATTGGGGCTGCGAGTAATAATGCCGTAAGGGACCCTGTAGAAGGATTGCAGACGAGCTTCTTGTGTAGTGGACGTAAAGAGCGGTAGCGTGAGGCCATGTGTGGATGTCTCCGAGCGCGAATGTCTCCGAACGCGGCAGCCCTGCGTCGTCGCCGGGGGTCATATCCTGATGCGGTGCAGTTCCCCTTTAACCCCGTTCCCCACCCTTGACGACACCACGCCTTGGGAGCTGGCACTGGGCAAGGCTCTGGGTTGGCATGACTTCCTGATCGGACTTGGGATCGGAGCTCAGCCGTAACCACATCGGATTTGTAGACCATTACCAAGCCAATAATTCCGACCAGACTCTGCACGGCAACGGCTGGGGGCGGCCGACCGTAGCGGCCGACGCTAGCTCATCTCAGCCCAGCCTTATACATACAGACCTCGACACAGGATGTAGATCCTAGATTCGTTCTAGATACATTAGGAAGGCGGCCAGTGGACGTACACCTCGTGCGGCTTGGGTCCCCCCCACCTTCCATCTAGCCGGCTATGGTTTGGGGCGACCCTTCACTCCGGTCGGGCGTCGCAGTGAGGAAGCCTCGAAAGGGCCACCAAGCACCAAGGGAGAACCTATCCTCGGCCCCGGGTTGCATCGCAGCCAATCTGCCTTGGCACCTGGGCCGCCGTGGGGTGTCGTGATGCCATGTCCAGATGCGTCAGGGCCCGGCCCAGGCGCGCCCACCCATCTCCTCCTTTCCGATTCCACCCCGACGCGTGGTGAGGAGCCGCGCCTCTTGTCCCCCCGTCCGGTCGCAAGGTGGCGAACGAGCGTACTGCTTTCTCTTGAATGAAAAGACGCCACCAAGCCACGCCTTACGCCCCTACATCCTCCAGGATCCGCTTCGGGAGTATCAAGATGTGTTTTGCACCATCGTCCCGCCAGAGAGAAAGGCAGCCTCTTTGCCATGACTAACCGACCAAACGGGCAGAGAGAAGAACCTTGCCCACGTGGCTTTTGCACGGTGCACCGGCGGGCCAATTGACGGTAACGAGCGGAGAAATCCCATCCGTACTTACTCTCTTGGAACGAGAGCTGAAGAGACAGGCTGTGGGAGCTGGGGAGCAGGTGACGACGCCCCCCGCAAAAATTGAGGCGTGGCGCGGATGTTGATGCCGCTGCGGCGTGCGTGCGTGCCAGCTGCCCTTGTCGGCATACATAAGAATACCAGAGGCAACCGGACGGCTGGTCCAGGCGCGGTCCCCGATGCTTGCCATTGTCATTCCCAGACGCCCTGTCCGACGCCTCTTGTATCCCAGCCAGCCTCCCAAAGGAAAACCGCCAGAGCCATGCCAAGTCCGCGAGTAGCCATGATGGAGGAGACCAAGGTGCGCCTGCGCGCCTCGTGCAACGGCTGCAACGAGGCCAAGGTCCGGTGCAGCCAGCACAAACCGACGTGTTCGCGGTGCGAGCGCAACGAGGTCGAGTGCATCTACGGCCTGTCGCGCCGCACCCATAAGGACGCGCCGCCCATCTCCATCCCGGCGTCCCAGCGCGCACGCAAGGCCTCCTGGCCCGGCCGCCCGTCCCGGCCCGTGTCCAGCGGCGATGCCCGCACCAGCTCCAGCTCCAGCACTAGCACCGGCACCGGCACCGGCACCGGCAGCCCGCGGCGCAAGAGGGAGACGCCCCGGTCCGGCGACTGCGTCATGCCCGACGAGGCCGCCGACGCGTCCCGGACCGCTGCGTCCCTGGTCGATGACTGCATGTTCCTGACGGCCAGCGACGCCGACCCCATGCACTCGGCGGCGCACATGCTCGACTTCACCAGCCTGCTCAGCAGCATGGCTGACGCTGGCGCCGGCATAGGCGCCCCAGGCTACTTCTCCGCCATGATGCCCACGCCGCCCTGCGACCTCGACTCCATGTTCTGCGCGCCCCGTGACCCCGACGACGAGGGCGAGTGCACCTGCCATGCCGGCGTCACCGGCCTGCTGTCGTCGATGCGCGGCGGCCCTAGCACCAGCGACCACCGCCTCTCCATCGACGCTCACCTCGCCAAGCTGAAGCAGTGCATCGCCGCGTCCGAAATGTCCATGGCGTGCACGCACAGCCGCGACGACGCCGAGCCGCTCCACATCATGGCCGTCGCCATGCTCATCGGCTATGTCATTGAGGACTTCAAGATGCTCGCCACCGAGTCGTCGCTGCGTCGCTCATCACCTCTGCCGTCGTCGTCGTCGTCCGTCTCCGTGCCTGCCATGGCGGCCGCGGCAGACATGGGCGCCGCCAAGTCGGCCATTGCCACCCCGTCCTCCCTCGGAGTCTCGATGGAGCCTCGGCTGTCGTGGGGCGTGCTCGAGCTGGAGGAAGATGATGAGATAGATCTCCGCCAGCGGCTGTATCAGCTGTCCTTTCGCAAGCTCGAGAGACTCCTCTCGCAGCTCACCGTGTATCTGCAGGATCTGCATAGTGCGTCCGTCAAGCTGCCGGACCCGTCGCAGCACATGTCCTTTGTGATTGCCTGCGACTATACCCGCCTCTGGCTGGAACGCAAAGCCGGTGATGTGAAGAGGCTGTTACTGTCCCCGCGAGAGACGAGATGATGGATCCGGTGGTTGTATAGCGTCCTGCGTTGGACCTGTTGGAACGGCGTCGACTGTATAATTGCGTGTTTGTTTTGTTCCCTTGCTTGTTTCATTTCTTTTCCTTTTCTGTCGGCGTCAGGCGCAAACGAGTTGCGAGCTGGAAAGTGGGAGGAGAGGGTTCATGATGCGCATGTTTAACCATCACGAAAGAGTCACGCACGCAATTGGCAACCACAAAAGTTTTATACAAGCGGCGCCTGTCATGGGCCCCATTATAGACACAACGGAACAAAAAAAAAGGGGGGGGCGGGGGGCAATTAAGTGTCTGAGAAGAAATACAACCCTCCAAACCACCTAAGCCGCTAGTTATTACAAATCCTCAAAGGGCCTCGTTGTAACCTCGCTGCGCCAGTGCCCGTGAGCAAGATAGAGCACGAAACCTACGCCGCCACACCAATACAGCCCCCATAATCTGCTCGTGCATCAAAGACCATCACGTGTTGATCTCGGCTTTAGCGAGAACGGCTGGATTAGTGGGAAAGAACAGAGGGGGGGAGGCGCCGATGGGAAGCACGGCTCATCGGATTTGCCCATCAAGAAAAGATCCGTAAGTCCGATCTTATTAGTGGGGGTCGCGAGAGGGTCACAGTCGGGGAAGGGCAGCAACGGACAACACCAACGGCCGAGAATGGCCTCACACACGTCCTATATATTAAACTAGTGAGGGTTTGGTGTGCCTCCATAATATATGGGCGGATAGCTTACAGACCGCTTCAGGGTTCCCGCCTGTCTTGTCCCTTTTCGCAGCTTAGACAGCCAGCATTATGACCGAGTCGACAATTGTTCTCATCACCGGTAAGCCCTCGCCTTGCTCCCGCCTCTGCCTCACCGCACATGTGTCATTTCTGATGACACCTCCCTAATCCAGGCGCCAACTCGGGCGTCGGCTACGCCACGGCTAAGACCGTTGCGGCCCAGCCAGGCTATCATGTAATCCTCGCCTGCCGCGATGTCGCCAAGGGCAAGAAGACGCTCGCCGAGCTCGAGGCCGCCGGCGTCCAGGGCACGCTCAGCGTTCTCCAGCTGGACGTCGAGGACGACGCCTCCATCTCTGCGGCCGTAGAGAGCGTCTCCAAGCAGTTTGGGCGCGTCGACGCCTTCATCAGCAATGCCGGCACCACCTCGCCCGGCTCCGCCGGCCGCGAGCGCTTGACCAAGACCTTCTCGACCAACGTCTTTGGCGCCATGCTCGTTTCCCAGGCCTTTATCCCGCTGTTGCTAAAGTCCCAGCACCCCTGCATGGTCCAGATTTCGAGTGCACTGGGCTCTGTCGGGCTCGCCTCCGACCCCAAGAGCGTGCACAGCACCGAGGCCTGGTACGAGTACCGCATGAGCAAGGCCGCCCTCAACATGATGACCATCCAGATGCACAAGCGCCTAAAGGACCAGAACGTACGCGTCTTTGCCTTCTGCCCTGGTCTCGTCCGTTCCAAGCTGAGGGGCCATACCGAGGAGGCCATGAGTGCTAGGGGCAACGCCGGGGACCCCATGGTATCGGGCAAGGCAATCCTAGATATCGTCGCTGGCCGCCGCGACGGGGATTCGGGAAAGTTTGTCCACAAAGATGGCATCTACCCGTGGTAGACGGCTCTCGGCCTATGCCCGAGATGGGAGGGAGATAGCTTAGAGACCATTAGATCCTTATCAACCCTACCAATGCCTGTGTGAAATTCAAACGTTGAGATGCATCTTGGTAGTAGTAACTGCAGTCCAGTCTCGTTACTGTGCCGGTTTAGAGTGAGTCTTTTCCACTCGCTCCACTGCAACCCGCTGGCCTCATAGGGGGTCGTGGTATTACTAATCATCACCAGAAAAATACAGGCGTGTTTACGCTATTATTGCAGGAAGATGATGTTATTTACAAGAATTCCTCTCTAATAAAATATACTTACTTTTTAACTGATTTTCCCCAGTATTGAAATCAAGCACATGGCAAGCCATAGACCAGCCCCTCGCACATTGCCGCGTACTTTGTGCTGGCGTGTTAGTAACGAACCGGTGGTGGACCTTGGATCCCTTTGTTCGCTTTCAGGCTCCAAGAGGTCAATTACCCCATGTTTTTTTAATACATCGAAGATATGCATATAAGACAGGCTACATTAACATAATATATTTTTATATAAGATGATTTATTTAATAAAGGATTAATAATAATAAGAACTGATTTATTTTCTATTCGGACGGATGATATAAGGTTATAAAACTAGCCACTAACACCAGTGAGCTATAACCAACGGCGCTGGTAGACCTGGTACGGCTACCAGTGTAAAGTAGCTATTTGTATTATTGGAAGATTGTTGGGATTTCTATTATGGTTAATTTGGTAGGCGGGATCAGTATCTTTTATTTTGTGGCGTCTTACTTGTTAATACCCCTGTGAGTGACCTCGTTGGAGCCTTAAAGCGAACAAAAGGATAGCGAATGGTCCATCTCATGTCTGGAGTGAAAGTAGCGGGTCTTCGATTCCGACACCCAGCTCCGGGCCTTAGCAGTAGGAGGCGAGGAAGGCCCCGTCGACGGCGCAACGAATCTTTTCTACAAATGCAGCTTGATCTGATGCCCTCAATAGCTCCAGTGTCTCCATAGGCAGCTACTGGGTGACCTGCACGTGGTCGACGCGGCTGCCGGAAGCAACGCGCAAGTACAAACCCGCGGCCAGAGTTCCCCCAGCTCTCGGGCATGCGACGTCATGGACGGCTGATTACATAATGGACCATGAGCTTGGTGTGTGCCATCGTCATCCTGCACAAACATTGTTCGGGACATATTCGATATAAACCCATACATCACTGCCATTTATACTCGCCCACTATGGCTCCCGTCCCCGCCACCATGAAGGCCGTCTCCATCTCCAGGAACGGCGGCCCCGAGGTCCTCGAGTACAAGGACCACCCCGTCCCGCACATCACACCCACCCAGATCCTCGTCCGCAACGCCTACGCCGGCGTCAACTACATCGACACGTACTTCCGCTCGGGCCAGTACCCGAGCTCTTGCTTCCCGCTCGCCATGGGCCGCGACGGCGCCGGCGAGGTCGTCGCCGTCGGGGCGTCTGCGAAGCCGGCCTTTGCGACGGGCACGCAGGTCGTGTACCTGGCGCCGGCGACGGGGGGCACGTATTCCGAGTACACGGCCGTGGAGGCGGACCGCGCGGTGGAGATCCCGGCGGGCGTGGACGCAGGGACCGCGGTGGCGCTGTTCCTGCAGGGCCTCTCGGCGTGGACGTTTGTGACGGAGGCGGCGCGCGTGCGGAGCGGCGAGTGGACGCTGGTGCACGCGGCGGCGGGGGGCGTCGGGTCGCTGCTCGTGCAGATGCTGAAGGGCGTCGGGGCAAAGGTGATTGCGACGGCGAGCACGGCGGAGAAGCTCAAGATTGCGGAGGAGCTGGGAGCAGATTACACGGTGAACTCGGCGGAGGACGTGCCGGCCAGGGTGGCGGAGATTACGGGCGGTCATGGGATCGATAGCATTTTCGACGGCGTGGGCAAGGCTACGTTTGAGGCAGACCTGAAGATGATTGCGATGGGTGGCAATTTGTGCATGCTGGGTAACTCTGTAAGTTTGCGCTTATCCCTCCTCCCAGCCCGGCTCCTGCCCCGTTCGCTTTTGCCCGTGGATGGCCAGTTCTCGCGGACGCAAGATTCCACGTCTTTTTTTGCCTGCTCAGCAGCTAACAAGAATTAGTCCGGCAACGTCGAGCCCTTCGACATCCGCGCGACGCTCGGCCCGAAGAACGTGCGCCTCACGCGCCCCATCCTCTTCGGCTACGTCGCCACGCGCGCGGCGCTGGAAAAGTACTCCGGCGAGCTGTTTGACCAGGTCAAGGCCGGCAAGCTCAAGACGCTGCTGCACGGGACGTACGAGCTCAAGGATGCGGCGAAGGCGCATGCGGACATTGAGAGCCGCAAGACGGTGGGCAAGTTGCTGATCAAGACGAACTAAATGAGCCTAGATGATAAGAAATGCTCTATAAATATCCAGCATCTGTGAAAAAAAAAAAAAAAAAAAGAAGAAGAAGAGAGTGGACGGGGCCAAAGGTCAAGGTGATGACAGTGTCTTATTATTAGTTTACCTTGTAAATCCATTGCTAGCTTCTAAATGCCGTCTCTGCAATCCCTTTGCTGCCATTCATCAATCTGCAGCGCAGCGCGCAAAATCTATCCGCTCATTCCGTCGTCATACTGCCTTGTGCCCTCCTTTTATTCGTATTTTGTGTTTCGCTTTTCGATTCTTAGACCTTGGGGGTCTGGATGGCGTTCATGAGCTCGGCAGGGGGCTCCTGGCGGTAACCCTGGGGGTTGTTGTTGACCCAGCGCCACAGGTCATCGCACGCCTTCTCCATGGGCATCTCGGTCTTCCACTTGAGCTCCTGGTTGGCGAGGGTGGGGTTGGCCGTGAGGTCGAGAACGTCACCCTGTCGGCGCTCGACGACCTCGTAGGGGAGGTCGCGGCCGACGACGGTGCTGAAGGCCTTGATCATCTCGAAAACGGTGCTGCCGCGGCCGGAGCCGAGGTTCCAGGCCTTGACACCGGGCTTGTTGTCGCGGAGGTACTGGAGGGCGGCGAGATGGCCCTTGGCGAGGTCAATGACGTGAATGTAGTCGCGAATGGCGGTACCGTCACGAGAGGAGTAGTCTAGGGGGTTTGTCAGTATTGGAATCGTAGTGCGATCGAAACGTCGGACTAACCGTCACCGAAGACGAGGAGCTTCTCGCGCTTGCCAGTGGCAACCTGGCCGAGCAGAGGCAGCAGGTTGTAGGGGACGCCCTGGGGGTCCTCGCCCATGATGCCGCTGGGGTGAGCACCGCAGGGGTTGAAGTATCGGAGAAGAGCGCCGTTCCACTGCTCGAAAGGCTTGCCCTCCTTCTTGAGCTTGTTGCGCTCGGCGTTGACGTGGTCGGTGATGACGTCCTCAATCATGGACTTGGTGCGGCCGTAGGTGTTGGTGGGGCCAATGGGGCAGTTCTCGGGGATGGGAATCATGTTGGGGAAGCGGGTGGCATCACCGTAGACGGTGGCGGACGAGGAGAAGACGATGTTGGAGACGTTGTGGCGAGTCATGGAGCGCATGAGGCTGATACTGCCGCCGACGTTGACGCGGTAGTACTCGAGGGGGATTTCGGCAGATTCACCGACGGCCTACAGATCCACGTCAGAATTTGTTGTACACGGAGTTATTCGGAACGTATGATGTCGTTTGCTTACCTTGAGAGCAGCAAAGTGAATGACGGAATCAATCTCGGGGTGCTTGTCAAAGACGGCGTCGACAGCCTTCTCGTCAGTCAGGTCGATCTTGTGGAAAGCGGGACGGCGACCGCAAAGCTTCTCAATGCGATCGAGGACATTCTCCCAGGAGTTGTAGAGGTTGTCGACGATGACCACGTCGTAGCCGTTCTCGAGCAGGGTCAGGGTGGTGAAGGAGCCAATGTAGCCCGTGCCACTGTCGCGGTGATGATGCACGTTAGCCCCGCCATTGCGATGGTTTGCGCCGTTATCTGCCAGGAATGAATGACCTACCCGGTAACGAGGACAGTTCCAACAGGCATTGTTTCTATTTGGGGACCAAAAAAAGAAAGGACGCTGGATTCAAACAAAGAGAACCGTTGGTATGAAAGAAGAAAGGCTGAGCAAACAAGGCGAGGCCAGAGAAGAGAAAAAAGAGACACGAGGTAGATGAAATGCGAGGTGGGGTGGGCGAGGGGCAGCTTATGATGGCAGCTGGCAGGCTGGCTGGACACAGAAAGAGGATGGAGGGGCAGACACAATCTAGAGTGGCTACAGGGGTTTGCAGAGGTTGCAGAGGTTGCAGAGGTTGCAGGGAGCTCCAGCGGCCCCGGGTGGCTCCCTGTAGGTCATCATTAGCGGCTGGCCCCTCTATAATTCTCCTGGTAATTCTCCCGATAATTTTCCCTCTATATAGGTACCTGTCTTGTGCACTTATTTTGCTGGCAAGCACAAGTACAGGTTCCTGAGCCATGCAACGGCACGCCTCGCGACGTGCGACTAGCTGACGACGAGGCTAAAATTAGTGCCCACGGGGGCTCAATCTACAAAGCCTGTGGTTGTTTCTTCTATTTCTTTTGTCTATTCTTTTTGCCGCACTAATCACGGCTCGTTGTCGAGGGCCCAGGGCTGTGCTAGTTGGGTCGGTAGGTACTTGGTAGTGCTGAAGCGACGAGTCTTCTCCGCGATGCTTGGCTGGCTGGGCAATATGCAGTCATTTCTGCCGCATCGCCGGGCCGACTCGTTCGCCTATCGATGGAAGAATTTGGATTGACGGCCGTCTCTGTGCCTCCTTGCCGTGACCAAACACGACTCGAGCTCTGCCGTCTCGGTGCTCTGCAAAACATACGTCGTCCCGTGTTTATATGTACACCGCCTCGATAAGATCAGCATGCCCATCATTGGAATCGGCAACGAGCAGCGCAAGTTTTTCATGCGGCCCAGTGAATCTTTATTTCTGTCAATTACTAGCATAATTACTCCGTACCCGATGCAGTTATTACAGAGTCAATCCTCAAGTGATCGCCCGTTGCGGTTTTACTTGCATCCTGTCATTAATCATGCCTGCTACGCAATCCTAGCGTGCCACGCGGCACAGCAACAAACAACGCAAACTGCCATTGTATTCTTTGTCTTTGGATAACTCTTGCAATATTTGCCAAAAATACAGCAATTGATTCTCAGGAATGCACATCTCGTCGCACGAAATCATCATGCACGTCTTAACTCATCTCCCTGCAGGTGTCACGTGTCCATCTCCTCTGCAGCTCCCAGCCACTCTTCAACAAGCCACCTCAACAAGCCTCATCAACAAGCCACATCATCCCACCGGCGTGCCACCAAGCTCCTCCAGCTACGCTTGAGCCACGCCTGAGCCACGTCCCCGCCTAATCTTCGGCCTCGACACGCCCGGCCGTTCCCCAAGTCCCAAGTCGCGCTTCCTCATTGGCGACCAAAACAACGGCCACCAGAGTCGCATGTCCAGCCGGAACCTCTCGATAGCTCGCACCACCTAATTCAATTTCTGCACCTTTGTTGCTTTTCTTTTTTTTATACGCAAAAGATCATGACACACTCTCATTGATACCGTCGCCAACCAGAAATTGTTTCTATTTTATCCATCGCCATCTGCGCGCCCCCTCGGGCGATAAAGACGAACCGCTCGCACCAGCCACTCGCTCCGCCTTTGTTCGCTCACCCCCAGCACCTCTCACAAAGATGCTCTTTGTTGGCTGCCAGCTCACTTTCGCGCCTTCCTCGACAACAAAGACGACAGTCGACTCTTGATGCTTATCAAAGACTTGCACCACTTACAATAGACGTTGGATTTCGTGCGCATTCCATCACGGCTTCGGCCTCGCTGGCCTGGGCGCCCCCCTTCGCGCATCTCATTGCAAACTGAGCTCACTCTCACTCGCTCACTTAAAGCGGCACATCCCCCCCGCGCCGCTCACTTCTTCTCACTTCTCGTCATTTCAATTCGCGCATGATCCTCTACCGCCGCGTTACGCTTCAATATGCCTCCCAGATCAGCCGCCGCCGTCCGCCGCCGTCCCGGCATCCTCGCCCGTGAGCGCAGCCAGGGAACACCCGGCGCTGACGATCAAGGCTTCCTAAAGCCCAACCTGCCGCCGCTGCAGGGAACACCTAGTTCGCGCCGGCAATACGGATACGGCGCAGATGCCGAACCCACGCCAGCTCGTCCCCGCGGGCGCAATGATGTCGTCGATCTCAGCGGCGCCGTCAAGGGTGCTCTCGACCGACATGAGCAGGAGTCGCAGCGGCAGAAGACGCAGCAGGCTCATCAGCAGCAGGCTCAGCAGCGGCGCGTTTCAGAAGTTGACTGGTTTCTCGAAGAGGCCAACCGTGAAGAGCGCGAGCAGGAGGAGGAAAGACTAGCTGCTGACCAGCGCGCAATGCCGCCACCGTCGTTTACTCCCGCACAAGGTAAGAAGCCTTTCCTATGCTATCCTGCTATCTACTTACCAACTCTTTCAGACCCTGCCTTTTCCAAAAGCATCAACTTTGCGCCTCTCGTGGAGCAAAGAGATGAAAGCGACACAGATGATGCGCGTAGTTTTCTCCTGGAAACTGAATACTACGGCGACGCGACGATAGCTTCGACGCCCGGCACGGCACCGCCATCTGAACAACGGCAAAGGCCCAGCATCTTTCCCCAAAGGCAAACTGCCCAATTTCAGCTCCCAGAAACTACTTCATTTACCGGCAATACGCCAGCTAGATCCCGCCAATCATCCAATGCCGAAAACGAACGCCCAAGCCTACCCGACGCGCAAGACACGCCTGGCCTTCGCAGTAGTCCTCGAAGGCCCAAGTCGTCTAGGCGCAAGAGCACCAAGGACACTCAGCAATCACAGGCTCCCGATGACCAGGCGCCTGCAACCAGAGGCCGTCGTCGCACAAAGTCTTCATCAAAATTCACAGATACCCAGTCACTTACAACTGGCCGCGAAAGGACCTCCAACAATGCAGTGCAGAGAACATCAAACTCGAATGCAACAGACGCACGCCGCGCGCCTCTGCGACAAAGAAGCGGAAACTCGGATCACGGTAGGGATGCGCCTGCTGACGCCACGACGCCGGATTCATACCGTCCTAGTCTCTTCGCCCGAGCGAAGCAATTCGCTGCCTCCGCTAGCCCCTTCTCTACTACGCGCTCGTACTACGCCTCCGACCTCAGCGAGATGGACGACGCCATGCAACGAGATATCCAGTCAAACGCCGGAGACTCGGCAGAAGACGATCCTCACCCATCAAGCCCCCACCAAGGCTGGTTCTTCAGGAGGCCTCTGCAATTTTTTTGGAACCGCGATGCGCCCTACGTTGTGGAGGTAGAGCCGCTGGGGTCCGACGACGATGAGGAAATGGAGCAGGATACTATTAATTGGTGGCAGCTGCTCAACCCGTACACATATTTCCAAGCACTGTGGTGGATAGTGAGCGCCGCGTGTACATCTGTCCAGAATTTCTTCGACAGGCTCTTCCCTCAAAGGTTTCGAGATGAAGTCTCCTCTATGCTTGGCGCACTACTCTACTTCGTCTCTGGCGTTGTCCTGCTCGTGACACTGGTGAGCGTGGCGCACGCGGCGATATTCGGTGGCGTCGATGGCGACTTCAACTTGGATCGTATTCTTACAGTACCAGATATCCAGATCCAATGGCCAAGCATGCCCGGCATCGCGCACATGGCGGACAAGGTCCACGGCATTATGCCCGAGCTCTCCTGGCAGGCATGGAGCCGCTCTACGTCACTTCCAGACCTGTCACATTTGGACACCGACGGTCTCGCTCGCCTCGAAGAATACTTGAAGCAATACCAACGCGAATTTGAGCGGATCCAAGCAGCCGGAAAGCTGCATGATAGCTCACTGAAGAAGCTCGAGGCCGTTGTGCCAAAGCTAGTCCACATTCCACTTGAAGACGGCAAGCCGGTCGTCGCTCAAGAATTCTGGCACGCCCTCCGAGACCTCATCCAGGCTGATGGCGATTTCCTCACATTCGAGAAAAAAGGTGGCGTATATGACGTTTCGTCAGAAGCGCAATGGAAGGCCATTGCTTCGCGCATCACACGAGATCCTACATTTACCAAGCAAATCAACATTACCGTCGACAGCATGGAGCAGCGTGTCAAGAATGGCGCCGCCGGATTCTGGGATTCTTGGGTCAAGAACAACGATGCCAAGATTGCCGAAATGCTGGGCTCGGCTCTCGATCAAATCCAGTCCGCAGGGTCGCAGCGGGAATTTGACAAGCGACTCGACCGCATAGTCAAGGAGCACATCGCTGCAAGCAACAAGGACTCTTCTGTCGTCTCTCGCGACGAGTTTCTCAGGCACCTTAGCAATGAGTTTGCGACGCATCGTGCCGAGGTCCGCGCCGAGTTGGCAGAGCTCCAGCCACAGCTTGACAATCTGGTCCGCCAAGCAGTCGAGCTGGCAGGCAAAGAGACTCCGCAGAGCATGAGCAAGGCCGAGATTGTCACTCTTGTGCATGGCATGGTCAACAAGGCCGTCGCCGACATCAATCTCGAGGCCATGGCGCGAGGTCAGATTCACTCACACTGGGATAACGTCTTGCGTCACCAGGTCAACTACTTTGGTGTCGGTGCCGGCGCGACCATCGATGGACAGCATTCGTCAGTGACATACGAGCCACCCCAAGGCTCCAAGTACGTCGATGCCAAGGGTCTTTCTGCCACGAAGCGCAAAAGACAAATCGAGGCGCTCGAGCCTTGGATAGACGAAGGGGACTGCTGGTGCGCCGCCCGCTCCAAGAACCACAGGGGTAACCCACACGGTGCCATGTTGGCCGTGATGCTTGGCCCTCGTGTCATCCCGCAGCAGATTGTTGTTGAGCACATTGTGGCCAGTGCCACGATAGACCCCGACGCGCGCCCCAAGGAGATTGAGGTGTATGCCGACATCGAGCCCGAGCTGCGCGATCTCGTTCGCGACTTCTCGGCGACGCATTTTCCTGACATTTTCCCGCAAGACGAGAGCAATGAGGGTTGGGATGTGAGCCCAGTCAAGCTCCCGGAGCGGTTCGTCAAGATTGCGCAGTTTGTATACGAGGACATTCAACCGCACAACGGAGTTCAAGTTCACCGGCTCAGCGACGAGCTGCTCAACCTGGGTGTCGCGACGGACCACGTCGTCGTGCGTGCCGTGAGCAACTATGGCGCTAAGAGCCACACCTGCTTCTACAGGATTCGATTGTACGGTCAGCAAGTAGATGACCAAGAGGCTGTCTGAATTAAGAAATGGTTTCAAAAATAGCGAAAGCCGGCGGTGTTTGTGATTTATTTATTTTTCCAAGCAATTCGTTTTGACATATATAGAGAACGGCGTTTCTACGGACATGGATGGAAAATGGCATGCTTTGGCTAGCGTGGAGTGGCGAGTGCGGCACTCGGTCTACATATTTATATTTGAATTCAATACTCATTCTGCATTGAGACTCGATTTTAAGAGGTTTATTGCTGATTTCATATCTGATGGTGCCGCAGTGAAGACCAAGGCATCGCATCTGACACTGAGGAACTGTTCCGCGCCAGCCCCACCAAAACCGACTGTGGGGCAAACTGGCGGATCTCCAACGCCAGCAACTTTTTTTTTTCCTTATCGCAGAAAAAAAGTCTGGATAACCATTCCCAGCGGACAAAGAAAGAGAAAGACATCGCGAGTCCCGACAAAACGACAATGGCTGCCAACCCTCGCGCGTCCGGGCGGCAATCTCGGCCGCCCAGGCAGAATAAGACTGACATCCGTCATCAGAAGCGGAAACGCGACCAGGACGACATTACGACGCTGGAGGATGCCATTCGCGATTTCGTACGTTTTGCCGCGGCGCAGCCATTCAGTCTCGGGGGGTGATGTAACTGACACTCTATCGCTTCTAGGACTTCAAGAACGCCGAACTGAAAAACTTTTCCGAACTGCCGCTCTCCAGGGCCACGAACAAGGGCCTCTCCGCCTCGCACTTCACGACCCTCACCGACGTCCAGGCCCGCGCCATCCCGCTCGCCCTCCAGGGCAAGGACATCCTCGGCGCGGCGAAAACAGGCAGCGGCAAGACCCTCGCCTTCCTGATCCCCATGCTGGAGAAGCTGCACCGCGCGCAGTGGACAGAGTACGACGGCCTCGGTGCGCTGGTCATCTCGCCGACGCGCGAGCTGGCGGTGCAGATCTTCGAGGTGCTGCGCAAGATTGGCCGGTACCACAGCTTCTCGGCGGGTCTTGTCATCGGCGGCAAGAACTTGAAGGAGGAGGCGGATCGCCTTGTGCGAATGAACATCCTCGTGTGCACGCCGGGACGCATGCTGCAGCACCTGGACCAGACGGCCGGCTTCGATGCGAATAACCTCCAGGTGCTGGTCCTCGACGAGGCGGACCGCATCATGGACATGGGCTTCCAGTCGGCGGTCGATGCGCTGATTGAGCATCTACCCAAAGAGCGCCAGACGCTCATGTTCAGCGCCACGCAGAGCAAGAAGGTCTCCGACCTCGCGCGCCTGAGCCTCAAGGACCCCGAGTACGTCTCCGTGCACGAGGATGCCACGTCCGCGACCCCGACGAACTTGCAGCAGCACTACATCGTCACCCCGCTCCACGAGAAGCTCGACACGCTGTACGGCTTCATCAAGTCGGCGCTCAAGAGCAAGATCATCGTCTTCCTGAGCTCAGGCAAGCAGGTGCGCTTCGTGTACGAGAGCTTCAGACACCTGCAGCCCGGTATCCCGCTGCTGCACCTGCACGGCCGACAGAAGCAGGTCCAGCGACTGGAGATTACGAATAGATTCACAGAGGCCAAGCACGCCTGTCTGTTTGCGACCGACGTCGTAGCCCGCGGTATCGATTTCCCGGCCGTCGACTGGGTTATTCAGATGGACTGCCCCGAAGACACCGACACATATATCCACAGAGTCGGCCGTACGGCTCGCTTCCAGAGCAACGGCAAGGCTGTACTGTTCCTAGAGACGAGCGAGGAGGACGGCATGATTAAGAAGCTGGAGGCGAAGAAGATACCCATTCAAAAGATCACCATCAGGGAGAAGAAGAAGCGCAGTGTCAAGAATGACTTGCAAAATATGTGTTTCCAGAACCCGGATCTCAAGTACCTGGGCCAGAAATCTTTCATCAGTTACACGAGATCAATTCACCTACAAAAAGACAAGAGCGTCTTCCAGCTCAAGAAGCTTGATCTGGATGCATACGCTGCGAGCTTGGGTCTACCAGGTACACCACAGATCAAGTTTCAGAAGGGAGACGACATCAAGAAGATCAAGAACGCTTCCCGGCAAGGCATGTCGAGCGATTCAGAGTCAGATATGGATCTGGATGGTCCCAAAAAACCCAAGAAGAAGAACGAGGTCCGCACGAAATATGACAAGATGTTTGAGCGTACCAACCAGGACGTTCTGTCTGCCCATTACAATAAGCTGGTTGTCGACGGCGACAAGGCCGACGATAGCGACGACGATTTCCTCTCTGTCAAGCGCCGCCTCAACGACGACGACCTCGACGCCGAGTCGCGCAAGGCCAACCCCAACGAGCCCAAGGTCATCTTCGGCCTCGGCGGCGAGGAGCCCTACGTGATCGACTCGAAGCGCCGCGAGAAGGCGCTGCAGTCCAAGAAGAAGATGCTCAAGTTCATGGGCAATTCCTCCAAGCTCGTCTTCGACGAGGAGGGAAATCCACGCGAGATGTACGAGCTGCGTGGCGAGAAGGACTTCAAGGAAGACGGCGACGCGGCGGAGCAGCGCCAAAAGTTCCTCGACGACGAGACGGCGCGCGTGAGGGCTGCAGACGCGGACGACAAGGCACACGCCAAGCAGAAGAAGCGCGACAAGAAGGAGAAGCGCAAGGCACGCGAGGCCGAGGAGCGGCAGGCGGCTCTGGGCGGCGGCGCGGCATCGGACGACGACGACGATGGTGCGCCGCAGCTGGTCAATGGCGGAGACAGCAACGAGGCGCTCGAGTTCCTGCGGTCGCTGCCGATTGCGGGCGAGGACAACAGCGATGTGTCAGACGACGAGCCACCGAAGAAGAAGACGAAAAAGTGGTTCGAGGACGAGGACGGCGAAAAGACGGACAAGAAGAAGAAGAGCAAGGACAAAAAGGGCAAGGTGTTCGAGGTGGAGGAGGAGCCGGAGACGCTGGAAGATCTCGAGGCTCTCGCCACCGGACTCTTGGATGGATAAAATGTATCTCTTACCTATACAGCTGTATATATACCCGCCAGCATATGCATTCAATTTTCTCCAATTTCTAACTCATAATCGTGAAATTGCGCGGCCATGTAGATAAATGGCGAGCAAAATCCCACTGTAAGTGTGTAAGTCGATTGCTGGCGCTTGAACCAATCCGCCCCACAGTGCGCTGCAGCCGGCCCCGCCACCAGCGGCAGAAAACCATCACCGCCAAAAAAGTTCGCCAATACTTTTCCAGTGACCACTGTCTTTGCCAGAACCGCCCAAGCACACACTTCTACCGACGTTTCCCTGTACGCCACTCGAACAGAGACCCGTCACGATGAAGGCCGACAAGAAAAAGGGCGGCCCGGCGCCCAAGCGCATCGCCGACGCGCGATTCGCCAGCTTCGAGACGGACCCGCGCTTCCGCCTGCCGTCCAAGAAGGGCGCCAAGACGAAGCTCGACAAGCGATTCGCGGGCATGCTCGACGATGAAGATTTCACGGCGACCGCGCAGGTCGATCGATACGGTCGCAAGTTGAAGTCGGACTCCAAGAAGAAAGCGCTGCAGCGCCTGTACGAGGCCGACGAGGACGACGAGGATAAGGATGAGGATGAGGACGATGCGGAGATTGAGGTTGATGATGATGATGTGGTGCAGCGGGAGCTGCGTGCTGTTCATGAGAGAGATACGATGGAGGGCTACGATCCTGCCCGAGGTGGTGGTTTCTCGTCGTCTGAGGACGAGGAATCTGACGACGACTCGGACGATGAGGAAGGCGGCGCGGAACTGGCTACCGAGGGTGACATGCAGAAGCTGCAGGACGAGCAGACCGAGGTCGAGGCCGGTGAGGTAAGTAAGCGCATTGCCATTGTCAACCTCGACTGGGACCACGTCAATGCGACCGACTTGTTTGCCCTCTTCACCAGCTTCATCGGCGACAGCCCCGGCCGCGTGATCAAGGTTGCCGTTTACCCCAGCGAGTTCGGCAAGGAGCGCATGCAGCAGGAGGAAGTCGAGGGTCCGCCCAAGGAGCTCTTCAGGGAGGCCAAGGACGACAACTCCGACAGTGACGAGGACGAGGACAGCGACGCCGAGGACGAGAAGATCAAGAAGAAGCTCATGCAGGAGGGCGACGACCAGGATTTCGACAGTGACGCACTGCGCAGGTACCAGCTCGACCGCCTACGCTACTACTACGCCATCATGGAGTGCTCCGACGAGACAATTGCCCAGAAAATCTACGAGGCTACCGACGGCACGGAGTACCAGTCATCGTCCAATTTTATCGATTTGCGCTTCGTTCCCGACGACGTCGAGTTTGACGACGAGCCCCGCGAAGTGTGCACCAAGCTCACCGACTCCTACAAGCCGGTGGAATTCGTGACGAGTGCGCTGCAGAGCTCCAAGGTCAAGCTGACGTGGGACCTGCACCCCGAGGAGGCCTCGCGCAAGGACCAGATTAAGCGTGCCTTTACCGGCAGCCGCGCGGACCTCGAGGAGAATGACCTCCGCGCCTACCTCGCGAGCGACAGCGACGGCTCCGACGATGAGGACGGCAACATGGTTGCCACTTTCGGCGGCGGGGACGACGAGGGCAAGGGCAACGATGAGGATGCCGCGGAGGACCAACCCAAGCTCTCGAAGAAAGAGCTCGCGCGCCAGAAGATGCGCGCGGCGCTGGGTCTAGGCGAGGAACCCGCGCCCAAAGCCGCCAAGGGCGGACCCGTCGGCGAGATGCAGATCACTTTCACGCCGGCGCTCTCCGAGGCGGCGCAGAACAAGAAGACGGCCGGGGAGGAGGAGGAGACGACGATCGAAAAGTACAAGCGCAAGGAGCGCGAGCGCAAAGAGCGGAAGCGCGAAAAGGCGCGTGCCCGCCGCGCTGCTCTCGAGGGTGACACGGCTGTCGGAAGCGACGACGAGGAAGGCGGCGCGACCATGGTCTTTGGTGGCGGCAAGGACGGCGCAGAGGAGGAGGATCTGGGCTTTGACGATCCGTTCTTCACGTCCGAGGCGCCCGCGCAGGAATCCAAGTCGTCCATCCGGAAAGCGGAGCGCCTGAAGAAGCGCGAGGCCCGCCTCGCCGCCGAGCAGGCCGACGCCACGGAGCGCGCGCACCTGAAGAAGGTCATGGCTCAAGACGACGCCGACAACGGCGCCGAGCACCTCGACCACTTCGACATGGCGGACATCCTGCGCGCGGAGAAGCAGCAGCGCAAAAAGGGCAAGGCCAAGGGCAAGGCGAAGAAGAAGGCGGCGGGCAAAGAGGACAGCGGCGCGGCCCTGCAAAAGGGCTTCGAGATGGACGTGGGCGACGAGCGTTTCCAGGCCGTGTTCGACAGCCACGAGTACGCGATTGATCCGTCGAACCCCAGGTTCAAGGGGTCGGAGGGCATGAAGAAGGTGCTGGAGGAGAGCCGGCGGAAGAGGAGGGCCGGGGAGTGGGCGGAGAACAGGAAGGCGAAGAAGGTCAAGGGGGGGAAATAAAATATAAAAGAGAGGGTACGGGATGGATGGATGGATGATACTTGTATATATACATGCACATGAAAAGAAATAGCATTGAACTTTTTTTTATTGTTATTAAAATCGTATTGCGGTCATGGGATGATGTGAAGAGTGTGTGAAGATGTGATGCAAATGTTTTGATTGAATTGCTCGGTAGGTACCACGTCTAAACCGAGAGAGAAGAGAAAATGAGGGAAAAAAAAAAACACCCCCATGAGATGTATCCAACGATGATAAGAACAAAAACGCCAATGCTGAGAAAAAGAAACCATTCCCCTTATCCCGCTTCATAAAAAAACGCTGCCAAACAGACTATGATATAAAAACACACGCGACGCCTTCGCCGCCGCCGCACGCCTCCTACACGTCCAGCGGCTTCTGGCCGCTCCAGAAGTGCATCTTGCCGTAGGCGTGCACCTTGGGGTCCCGCATCGACAGGCGCACCTGCGCGAAGAAGACCTCCATCTCGGCCTTTTCCCAGCCCATCTTGGGGAAGTGCATCGCGCCCAAGGCGGGGAGGAAGTCCTCGCAGGCGGTCCGGTAGTACATGCCGACCAATCGCATCAGCCTGGCGCAAAAAAGAAGTCAGTAGGAGTGTCTGTGTTGCGGTCGCAGCGCGGGGTGTAAAAGTGGGCGGTGCGTACTTGTCTTTCGGCCACGTTCCGTAAGGCAGCTTGACGTAGTTGTGTTGAATGTTGACGAAGCCGGCTTCCTCGAGGTACTGACGTCCCAGTTCGGCGGCGTTGGCGTTGGTGCCGAACTGGGCAAAGGCCTCGGTGAGAAGATCCGTAAGTCGTTTTGTGGGCCAGTCCTCCGGCACGCTGTCGTCGTCTGTGTGTACTTTGCCGTCGACATCTTGCAGCTCGACCCAACCGCCTGGTTTTGCATGTCTGGAATGGTCAGAAACAGTGCAATAATCAAGTCTGGTCAACGTACTCGTATGCTTGTTTCAGCAACTCGACTGGTGATTTTAGAATGGGTATCATGTTGCGCAAGTGTATCAGGTCAAAGTCATCGCCATTCAACCACTCGGCCTCGACGTCGTCAACCAAGAATCTGTGCCAAGTTAGCTGAGACGCACTGCACTCGACGGCAGGAAGCCTACTTGACGTTGGGTGGGACCCAGGCCGGCTGGATCGGACTTAGATCGAGACCCAGGATCTCAGCACTGGGATAGCGATCTCCCACTGCGGCACGGTTAACTTTGGCAACGCAGGTTTTAAAATTTGGCTTGCATACACTCTATTGCCCACAAGCCGGTTCCAGTACCGAGGTCAATAACTTTTTGCGGATGTGAGCCCACCGGAGCGTAAAAAAGCCGTCCGTCTGTTGATTCCATCATCATGGTGTGCAACATGTCTTCGCGGTTCTGTTCGGCCTCGTCGTTGGGGATCGGGTAGCGGCCGTGGCGGTAGCGGTGATACCGGCGGCCATTGACGTAACAGTGCTCGAAAATGCTGGAGCGCAACGAGGTTGAATCGGAGCGGCCGTCTAGCATGGAATCGCCGTCAAAGTCGGTCGCAGAGAACTCGCCTTCCTCATCGCTTCCACCGGGCTCGATGGCAGCATCGCCGTGAAGTATTCCGCGGCCGCTGCCATCCCCGGCGGAGTTGGGGTCTGAGAAGTCGTCCGCGTACGAATTGTTCTGCGCACTACCACGGCGCTGTTCCTGTACGCCCGACTGCCCTGTCTCGGCTGTCATTTTCGGCGCGTCTGTGGGAGGCAACCCTGTTAGTGCTGGTGATCATGTAGTTAGCAGGGGTGGTCATGTTCAACGGCTGCGCTGCGGGGATGTGAGGTTTAAGAAGAATGCCGCGGACAGAGAGGGGCTAATCGCGACTCACCGAGCAAACAGCCCTGGCATGATAGGCCCTTTTTTGACTTTGCGGGAGGGGGACGGACGGTTTATCAGGCCATCATAGCGCATAGCGCATGGCGGGATTGGACGAGACGTACCGGGTTGGGAGGCCCCGACAGCCGAAGGCGCGATGGCAGAGGGCCCCTCAACGGTGGATTTTGCGGAGTCGCCAGACTTGTCCATGGCGGTGGAAATACGGCCGCAGCAATGCGAGAGAAGACAAGAAGCGGGAGAGGGGACTCGATGGATTGGAATAGTGTTCGAAGCCGGCACAGAAGGGGAGGTGGGGGCGCTAGAACGGCACTTGGCTTCTTTCGCCAGGGATCGTGTCTTGGGCCTGCCGAGAAGAGGCGGGGGATGGCCGATGGGCGATGTGGATGGGCGATGAACGACGGATGATGTGCGAGGCGCGGGCGGTAACACTCAGCAATCCAGTATCGAGTTGCTTGCCGTGCTGCAATGTCAAGGCCGAGAGAACTCTTGACTCGTATCTCGTAGTCTGTGGACGTGCGCCTGCGGCCGACCTGGACGCTTCGGTACTCGCTCGTAGATACAAAGATCCCGGCCGCCTCCAGCACAGATTGTGAAATATGTCGTGATGCAGCAACAGCTGAGTAAGTTTGATAGCAAATGTCACCGAAGCAGCCTATGACGGAGTCGAGGCGGATTGCGAAGCTGCATGTTCAAAGACTGGCCAGCCGAGAAGCGATGGTACCTGCGACCGACTGGCCTAGAGGTTTCATGCCCATCGACAAGCGACTCTTCCAGTGGTGGCATCGCAACAGTTCGGGAGACAACAACACGCCGAGCCAAGGGGGCAAAGGGACCACAATTGGGCACGGCTGCGGCTTGATTCAAGTGGGGAGAGACCCGTAACGCGTACTAACATTGCCAGATAAATAGTCGACGAATTAGAGTGTGGTGGATTGTGGGTTTGAGTGCATGCAGGGCATCGCCGTGGCTTCGATTCTCTCTGTCGAAACGAGGCGCCGCCTCTCATTCGCCCGAGTGCTCGAGCAGTGCCTGTCCTTGTGCCCATCGAACCCAAGAAGCTCCCGATAGGCAGGACGACGGCGTCGTACCTGCGTAGGATGGGGATAGCGGCAGGCTCGCCGTACTTGAGCCTATGCCACGGCATTCTAGAATTCTGGAGCATCTCGCCGGGGAATGCCTGCGTGGACCATGCCCTGCGACTCCATCAGCCTGTGCGCGCAGTCTTTCGGTTGCCTTCGCCACGATGACGACAGTTATCTACCTCAAAGACGCAAGCCGTCGATTAGGGCAGTGTGCCTTGCGTTATATCCCGGATGGCTGGAGAAACGCTGCTTTTTGTGACCTTTTGCCCTGTTCTGTTTGCCTCGTTCCGTGGACTCCGGGCCCTGCATTGGCTGGCGCTGCCCCTGTGCCGCTTCGAACGATTGATGGACCGAGTTGGTGGCGCAGGCGGGGACAAAAAGTGTCGCAGCGGAATGCCCAAATTGATGAATGGTCGATCTGTTTGATGGTAAAAGAGGTTGCGTCGCGAATTTTCTGTCAAGCCTCAGAGTTGCAGGCGGCAAACGCCTGGCACAGGCAGCGCGTTTGTTGACGGCCAGCAACATGCATGACAACTGTCAACCAAGCACAGGGCTTGCCGGCTATAGACTGCGCATCAATAATAACGGCCCCGATAACCGTACCTATACACATATCCATTAATATATTTATATAAAAACTATATACATTCACATTCGCAGTTTTTCTATCGGTCCTTGGTTCGCTCACCCGTTGCTACGGATTTAATAGTGCGACAGCTCTCTGCCACAATGTAGACTGAGGGGGCTGCGTTCATTATGTGTATTAATGTATTAATAGATTTTCTTATTATGCGTCGTTTTCACTTGTAATTAATTCGTAAAAACAAGGGTTAACGCTTTGTGTAATGGCTATTGTCTTGACTGAGTTTGCTAGGTTAAGATCAGGCCTTTTACTAGAAAACCACTTGTGCATCTTTTAGCTCGTTGGTTTGCCTCGCGCATGCTTCCATCTATTCATGTTGCAAAAACTTACACGAGCTATGAGTCGAGAGTCCGCTCTGCCATGGATAATCAAAAACAGCCACAAAAAGCGCGACAGGACGCTGTTCTGTTAGTATACAGGGTAGTTGGTTCAACTATGCGCGTAATTGCTGCGACAGTGTACGACGTTTCGGGCGCCCATTTGTCCTACAGTCTTGTCTTATTTGGAATTTTTATATGGGACATATAGCGTAAAAACTGAACACTTTATAAGTAAGAAGATGGCTTGCTACAGTCCATATATTGGCTCGTGCTGAATCGTCTAGATGATCAAGCCTGCGGCAGCCCAGCGAACCTCCTTACCACGGACTTGATGGTTTGTTGGGGCAATGGCAAGTAAATAAGTTGCACATGTTCCGTCCAAATATACACCCAGAATCACAATCCACATGGTCGCAGCATGCCCTAATAGAGCCGCGAATCTTGTCTCTTCTGCATTTTGCAACGTTTCATGGCACAGGATTGGGTTGCACTGGCGACAGCGGTGGCAGAGGAGGAAGAGGAGGAGGAAGAGGAGGAGAAGGATAAAGCTTCGGTACCGAGGCTGGGGATTTGGCGCAGGAGGCTGAGGTCGCGGAGGCTGAGGTCGGAGCTGCGGGCAGCAGTTGAAGATTGGAGGGCAGGTGTGTGGCTGACAACAGGCACAAGGCTGCACAGACGCACATCGTCGCTCAAGCGCTGCGCCAGGGAATGACTCGGGAGACGAGACTTCTCCTGCTACCTCTTGGCCGACGGCGGCAGCAGCAATTAGTCCTGGGCCAAGGCCAGCAGCGGGACGAAGAGAAGGCTTCTCCTATTGGTTGCTTCAATGAGGAAAAAGTGGTTGAAATTAAAAAAAATGCTGCTGTGCTGAATGTAAGAGATTCGGTGGGAACACGGCCGCCCATATATCGAGGATGTAGAGCCGTGCTGGCAGAGGTGAGCCTGAATGCTCGCTTCGAAAACTACTGTATTGCATTTCGTGTAATATGCAGAATTGTGAAGAGCGTCTTGTAATCATTGACAGTTCATCTGACATATGGACGGGACGTAGAGTTTCGGACACCAGGCCTGCCTGCCTGCCCAGAAGCTGTTAGAACGCAATGTAAGGCCGGATGCAGTGTACGAATCTAATTCACCTGTTGAGATCATTTTCATGATTATAACTAAATACTTATTAATATAGTTAGGAATATTATTTTTTGAAGAAAATAAAAAAGGCCCACTACTATGCATGGCTTGCCGTTGTCGGTTGCCACCCCTTTTGCGAGTGATGGGCCACCAGGTAGACGACGCTGTAACTCAGCAGACAGGCTGCGAGCTACAGCTTGCCTTTCCGGAATCAACAAGGAATCCAGATCAAATTCTCCATGGATCTGGATTCTGCTAAATTGTACCTGTACGGCCAGGAAGATCAAAATGTCCTTGGGAAGGCGGGGAATATATCCGTCGGCCTACTCCAGTCCTGGCCCACGCGAGCTGTCATTATGGCGTCAGCGGACCGTCAACCCAGCCCAACGGCTGGTCTGCGCGCCTCAAATAGCCGCCGCATGCCGCCTGGCATTTATAATGAATAAATAAATGACTACTACGACAAAACGTCGTCATCCGAACACACACAGAAAAAAAAAGACAGGATGCGCCACCATGTATGGCAAGTAATAAGATCCTGGTCCCCTATGTATCCTGACCCTACACCAATCCAGCGCCAGACAGGTTCAGCCTCTGTTTTTCACTGCGATTTCCGTTTCTAGCAGAAGTTTTGTACAACACTGTCGAGAACCCTAGGAGGAAGATAGATGCGGTTTACTACTGAAATCAGCAGCAGCATGGTTCGTCCTTCTCTGCATCGCGCCCTACCGCTATGCCAGCATGGGCGGCCCATGACATGGGGCCTGCACACCAGTCAATACAGAATACACAGCAGTCATGCAACACGCTGTCTGGCTCACTCGTCAAACAGCAAAAAGGCATCAGCATCAGCCAACACCGAAGAGGGCCCCGGTAGCATGGCCAACCCTCCCGTCCGGACCGAGCCCAAGCATCAGCCACTGTCTTTGCTGCCGCTCCAGATGATTATACGGTCGCTAGTCACCAGCACAGTGTCATCGTCACCGAAGCTTCTTACAGCGTCACTATATGTGCTCAATATTCTGGCGCACAGCAAATTGCGGTTCCTCGACCCAGATCATAATAAAGTCTTGCGATACATACTCAACGCTTCGCTATACAAGCAGTTTTGCGCTGGCGAGAATGCGACCGAAGTGGCTGCCACGGTCAGGCAAGTGAAGCACATTGGCTTCACTGGCGCCATTCTTGCCTATGCAAAAGAGACCCCGTCAGAGCCAGACCCGAAGGATTTAGGCGAATTGGACGCCGAAAAGAGGGCAGAGCAAAAGGCAAACAGGGAAATCTCGGAGTGGCGGGAAAATTCTCTAGAAACAGTCCGCTTGGCAACTGCGGGCGATTTTGTCGGTTTCAAGTAAGCTCCGACCACATCGCTCATACGTCATTTACTAACCGCATCTACAGATTTACTGGCGCCGGCAGTCTGGCATACGAGCAGCTACGAAATCGTGAGATACCCGGGCCGTTTCTGGCCGAGTCTGTAGACACCGTATGCCAGTTTGCGCGTGATAATGGCGTACGTGTGCTATTTGACGGTGAACAGGACGAGTTACAAGATGCGATCGATGAATGGATGATGCACTTTGCCAAGCGTCACAATAATGTTCCTGGAAAAGCCGTTGTCTTTGGTACCTACCAGGCCTATAAGAAAACGATGCCTGGCGTGCTCGCTTCCCACCTGAAGCGGGCCCGGGAGGGCAACTTCACACTTGGCGTCAAGCTTGTACGAGGCGCATACCTCGCATCTGACCCGCCCGAGAAGATCCACGATAGCAAGGCCGACACGGACGCATGCTACGACAACAGCGCCGCCAGTGTCTTGAAGCGGGAGTGGAACTCGACTGTCCAAGGCAGCGGCCCGTACCCCGACGCAAGCATTATGTTTGCCACGCACAACGCCACTTCCGTGCGCAAGGCCTACGCCATCTGTGCAGAGGGCAAAGCCAAATCTGAGATTCTCTTCGCCCAGCTGCAGGGCATGGCCGACGAGATCAGCTGCGAGCTTGTCGAGCTCAACAACAGGTCCCGCCAGCCGGACGCGCAGGCAAGCGAGAAGTTCTTACCAGTGTACAAGTACATGGCCTGGGGCTCGACCGGCGAGTGCACGAAGTATTTGCTGCGACGCGCCGAGGAGAACAGGGACGCAGTAACGAGAACGAGAGAGGACCGAGACGCCATGTGGGCAGAGCTGGTGAGAAGAGCCAAAGGGGTGTTTCAGAAAGTATAATTGATTCATTTACTAGTAGAAGTTGGGGCGTCCAAGTGACTATGTACTAGTGGCTTGCTCTATTTGCCAGGATTACTCATCTCTCGCTTCTTATACATGGGGGCAAAATTGGGTTGTTTTGAAAGTCCCATGCGTTCACGGCAAAATTCTCCGGTGAAACTTGCAGAACAGCTATCCTGGATTGTTTTCGATGGGATGATGTGCTGGCTGACGAGACGCTGATCATCTTTTCAAAAATGTAAGACACCACACTGCGCCAGGCTAGCGTTGACGCAGCGCTGGGACATTGAACGTGGGCTAGGAAAGCTGCCGGGACGCGGTCTCTGCCTGGCTGCATTCTGGGCCCTGCAGTTTGATCGCGGATGAGGCCTGGGTCCCTGGTGCCGAGTACGCTTTACTCAACCACGTTGCAAATACCGGATACATGTTTCGTCGGCAGTAACGCCGAGGCGTGGCATTCATGTTGAACGGCCGAAGCGACAGCTGGCCTAAGCTTGGGCTGCTTAATTTGTAGCGACGGCCGGATTTGTGCCTTGTTTGTCTGTTGACATTGCACCGAGATCCGGGTCGCTCGACAGCGCTGCATCTGGGTCGTCTTTGCAGGTAGCCGCCGAAGGGCACTCCGGCGAAAGTATTTTTTATTTCTCTTGGGCAATGCTAGCCGGAATTGCTTTTGCCCGTTACGGATTAATTATCCCTAAAAAGTGATGGGTTCTTTCTCGAGTAAAATGGTGGGAGGGGAACGTCCGTGCGACGACACCCTCTTTCAGCCTGAAAGCAAGGCAGCTGTCCGGTGCCTTCCAACCCAATCTGTGCAAGTGAAGACGGCAGTTATTACGCGGAGGACTAGAGCGGCTATCGTTCTTAATGCGATTTACCATGAATAATGTTAGCATTGTGAAGACGAGGTGACGGTTTGGGGGTTTCCCGGCGTAATAGAACGCTTGGTGTGATACCGAGTACCTGGGAGAGATTGCGAGCAGCCAGCCACAACTGACCGCTGTCGTTACTACATCACGATGCCATGCTGTGCGACCGCTGTCAATCATGGAGGGAAACGTCCGTGTGCTTCTGCTCAGTTTGGCGTTTATCCTGACAGCAAATTGCCCACCACATGGAAGTCTTTCCGGCTCGTTGGTGAATGCTTTTGCAGAAGAAAAAAAATTTCAGACACCACATTGCCAACGGGCGTTGTTTCCAGCTCTCTGGTGCTGGCTCTTCTCATGTATTTCTTTTTCGCCCAGCCCGCCCGCTGATCAATTAATCCTCAAGTAGCGGCGACCGTTGCTTCTGCGAATCCCTTGCCGTCCCTAAGAAAACCCACTCACAGCGCCTCTCGAACAATTTCCCGCAGCTGGACATACTACTCCGTAAATGGACGGCTAAGCTGGCTAGTTGACTCAAAAGACTGACTTGCTTTCGCTGCGCACATTCGGATAGGATTTGCGGCAAGTGCGCTGGTTGGACGCGAGCGCGACGGGAGACGTTTAGTTTGCCCACTCGCTCGCTGGGTGTGTCCAACGGCGCGCAGACTTTTTCTCTCCTCTGCTTTCTTTTTTGATCCTCCGCGTTGCCTCTGCATGTGCCTGCATTTTCTTTTCTCGAGTCTCAGCTCTGAGGGTGAGGAGTAACAAGTCATTAAATGGCTCCAAGTAACGCCGAGAGAAAGAAAGACGCGTTGAGCACATATCGCTACTGGTCCCTTGTCGCTCTCATCTTGCAGAGGGAAAAGCCGAGGCGGGCTGGGCCTGTGTGACTGTGATTGTGACAACAACACTTGCCGGGGAGACAACGCGATCGTCACCTGCATTACCCAACTGTCTTGCATCAGCCTCAAAGATGTTTACCAGCAACTTCAAGCGAATTGCACGCTTCCGCAAGGGTAATTGTGATTGCTACTTTTGTGAGTTCCCGGCTTTTGTGACGTACAGCTAGCGATCTACTGTGGCGTCCGCGATATTGCATCGCTTGTAGTTCAGTAAAGAGAACGCCGAGGACAGCAATAAACCTGCTCCAGCGACGCATAACTCGTGGATTTCTACCCCGTACTTGATCATGTCCATACTGAGTCGCAATAAAGCACGAGACAAACTGCTGTATCCTCTTCGTGTGGTTGGTCGCCACAACGCAGCCTCGAGCGCCACAGGCGGCGGGCAAGAAAAGAAAGAAAAAGAGCAAACTTTTTGGAATGGCTGGTTGTCTCAGAGCGCCGCTTTTCTCTCTCCTCCAGCAGGGGATATGATCAGCATAGCGTGCGTCAAGCCATCATGCACCCGCACCTTTCCCGCCTGGACACCCCGGTCGATGGCCTGTCACTTATAACCTGCCTATCCACGCCAGGCTAAACAGGAAGAAAAAGGTCAAATTTCAAGGCCGTGCCCTGCATGTCGTCGTGCTCAGGCCCCAGGTTTCTCTCGTCTCTCGCACCCCCCACCATTAACAAGAGGGTACTAACTAACTCGTCGACGGCAACTCGCGTGGCCGCAGCCAGCATCCACTCCTGAATGCCCATTTTGCTTTTGCCGTGTTGGTTACACTCGACCTGGTTGCTAGCAGAGGAACAAGAAAACGTCCGACCGTGAGGGTAGATCCCTGATTCAGTTGCGGCTAACGGTCCTCGCCCACTGTACCAAGCCGGCTTATAGGACCATACCTTTGGGACAGGTGCTGTCGCGCAACATATATCAAGACGGGCACCCGCATCTCGTCCCATCTGCCAAAAGTTTGCTCCAAGGCTCCATCTCTCCAGTACATTCATTTCTTCTCCGGTCTTTATTACTTCATCATATCTTTACGACTCTACGTCCCTTTCCTTTGCATCTGTGGTATCTGAGAGAGTTGTAGTCGGATCGTCATCATGGGCTCTGAGCTTGGCAACACCGCTGACACCAAGCCCGTCGCTCGTTTCGATGGCGTCGGCATATTCTACCTCACCTTCGCCACGGTATGGACCCTGACGCTCTTGACAGCCATGGGCTATCTTTGGTCCAAGCGCAAGATGCAGATTCTGCGCATTCGTGGCCTGCCCATCTCCTTCGCTGGCATCTTGCTCATGCACTGCTACTGGTTCGGTGTCACGACGGGCTACGTCTACGGCCCGCTCATGCCAGAGGTCGCAGAGTACTGGATCATGGGTCTCTGGCTGCCGCTCGGCATCGCTCTCTTTCACGCCTCCAACACTCGTTTCCTGTACGTCGCCAATGCGCAGAAGAAGTATGCCAAGCGCACCGCCGAACCTTATCGCATCTTCACTCGCCGCCCCGGTCGCATCTCGCTGCGCGAGTCAATCAAGGTGTGGTGGGACCAGCTTGACTACAGCAACAAGACTCTCATGGCTGTCGCAGTCGGCATGTCCCTCCACGTAAGTAGTCGTGCCCTGACACCTTTGAGCTCTCACTAACAGCACACGCAGGTGAGCTTGACTGTCTTCATGTTCCTCATCTCCCGCAAGTTCCATGACTCCTGGGGTATTGACGGCACCGAGGTCACCGGTACGCCCATGGAGGTCAAGGTTGCCCAGGGTCGCGGTTGGGAGTGGTGGCCATCCATTTTCTGGCAATTCTTTTGGGCCTGGATTGTCGCGCCCGTTATCCTCTTCCGCGCCCGCAAGGTCCACGACACCCAGGGCTGGCGCCTCCAAACCATCGGCTGCTGTCTCTCCAGCCTCCACGCCGCGCCCATGTGGCTCATTGGCATCTACGTGCCTGCCATGGCGCCCGTCAACAACTACTTCATCCCGCCCATGTGGATTGCCGTCTCCATCATGTTCCTTGAGATCTTCACTGTCTTCGTCCCCGTTTGGGAGGTGTGCAAGCAGCGCAACCTCAGCCAGGAGACTCTGGAGTCCATCGCCCGCTGGGAGTCGCGTCAGCGCCTCGGTGTCCATAAGGATGGCAAGTCGATGCATTCAGAGATTTCTGGTACCACCTGGGCCTCGCGTTTGTCTCGTGCTGCACCCTCGGTCAGCTCCAGCTCCGGTGGCTCCATCCTCACCATGGATGCCCTTGAGCACACCCTCGAGAAGAACCCCGAGCCGCTCCAGGAGTTCTCTGCCCTCAAGGATTTCTCCGGTGAGAACGTCGCCTTCCTCATGCGCGTCCGAGACTGGAAGCTCGCCCACAACGTCTCTTCCACCAGAAGCATCGGTGGCAGCGGCAGCGAGGATGAGAAGTCTCTTGCGTCACCCACCAAGATTACCTCGCGCGAGATGTTCGAGGGTGCTCTGCACATCTACCTGGACTTCATCAGCGCCAGCTGCGCCGAGTTCCAGATCAACCTCTCCTCGCAGGACTTCCGCAAGCTCGAGTCCGTCTTCGAGGACGCCGCGCGCCTCGTCGTCAACCAAGAATCGAACACGTACGACCCCGCGACGCCTTTCGCGGATGAGCCTCGCACGGCTGCTGACAATGCGGCTGCCGTGGTCCGCTACACGGGCGCAATCCCGGACCTCTTCGATGAAAATGTCTTCGCCGAGGCGGAGCTCAGCATCAAGTACTTGATTCTGACAAACACCTGGCCCAAGTACATCCGCCAGCGTCGGTCCTTTGACGCCACCAGCGCTGCGGGCACTGTCTAGAAGAGAGTGACCGCTGCTGTGTAAAAGGGACGACAGAAATGTTGTTCATGAACCCAAAAAAAAAAAAAAAGTCATGATGGGTGGATCACTTGCTGCAGATTGAATTGTGAACAGGATTCACAGAATTGTTCTTCTTCTCCTTTTATATATCGCTGCGCGGGTGCTTTATTGTTCTCTTCGATACCCCGAGCGAACTTGAGAGTCTATAGCTTTACGGAGGCACATAGTCGTGTAGTTTACGCACCTTCTTTTAATTATAATACTTCTGGTCAATTTGTTGATTTCCACGGTCTCTGATATCCAGCTTTTAAACTTCCGCAATGCAGTACAGGGATAGGGAAAGCAAAGTTATGCCGGTCGCTTCAAAAGGGAAGCTTTTGTACCCCTAACGGTCGGGATACGGGTTTAAAAGTTGTCCGACTCCGACCGAGTCATTGCGCCACCATAGATGCAGCCGGAGGCTGGAGCAATGCATGGTACGGACCGGTAATTTCGTTAGCTCCGGTACCCGACTCTGTCGCGTATTCGATGCAGAGCCTCGTCATCTAGCTTTTTCGTCTTTCCAAAATCTAAATCAACTGTCGTCTATTATCTAGTACTCTGTCTCTTGAGGCTACTTGTAAAAATTGAGAAACAAATCGTGGAAAATATGGAGCACTCCGACGCTTCACTGTCGCCAGGCTGGCCGCCACAGCAGAGCGCGGTCAAGATGCGGGCGTGCGCCAATTGCTCGCGACTCAAAATGAAGTGTCGCTGGCCGTCCGGGTCGCCAGCTGATGTCACTGCATGTACAAGGTGTGTGCGACATGTGCGATCGGAACCGCGGAGACTGACGAGTACAGGTGTGGTCGCTTAGGGATTCCCTGCAGTGTACCAGCAAATGTGCCCAGAAAGAAGAGAGCCAAGTCCAAGTAAGCATCAATGGGCGCATTCTATTTTAGAATCGCTGTTGACATTTTGAAGTCGCGTCGCGCAGCTAGAGCAGAAGCTTGACGGCATCATGTCGATACTCGCGTCGAACCAGAAAGCAGGCCAGCAATCTGCGGCCGCAACCGCTTCGGCGCATACTTCCCAGGCTGATTCACCACTTACGCCGGAAAGCCAGTCCAGCACATCAAAGCCGCATCGGCGTGTTTCAGAAGCTCACCAAGTACGAATGACCTCTGCGGATGACAGCGGCCGCGACGCCAACGACAGAGTTCATATGGTCCCTGGCTTCAGCGTAACATTTGCTGAAGCGACAGAGTTTCTTGAAATCTACAAGCGGGAATATGTACCAATGTTCCCTTTTGTCGTTATCGAAGAGACAACCACGGCTCAGAATCTATATCACAATGCGGAAGCGCTCTTCTGGATGATCATGGCGGCCGTCGCGCAGACGTCGGAGGAAATTGACACGGACGTCAAAATGTGGCTGCGGCGACATATTGCGGAGCGCATGATTGTACAACAAGAAAAGAGTCTAGAGATGCTGCAAGCAATCCTTGTACATCTAATATGGTATGTTTGCGCGCCGTTGAAATAAGAAAAGGGACCACTGACAGGCAACCCAGGGCATCCTTTCACTTCTACTTCGATACAGACTCATCCATGTTCATAAACCTCGCCCAGAACATTGTACTCGATTTGAAACTCGACTGGCCTCCGGATAGCGGCACTATTAATAAGCAGTCGCTCCTGGGCGCGGCGTGGTGCAACATGAACAAGACGCACCTGATGAAGCGACGCAAAGCGCAGACGCCCACTGAGATACGCGCTGTACTGGGACTGCACTACGTGGCAGCAGTGTAAGTTGAAAGCCTGAATCGAGAATAATTTGGAATGTCTTGTCACTAATATGTGCAGAACAATGTCCGTATTCCGCAGAGGACCCAGCCTGGCGTGGAACTCGCACCTTACGAAATGCTGCGACTCTATGGCGGCGCTGTGCCAGCACCCATTCGATGAAGTCTTGTCTGCAAGTATTCGGCTCCAGCGAATTGCGCAAAAAGGACTGAGCGCGCTGCCCGGTGTTGAATATGTCTGGGGCCAGACGTCAACTGTGTACAGCCATGCGCAGGAGATGACAATGACCATGACGCGCAGCAGTATGGATAAGTTTGTAAAGTCACAAAGGCTAGAGGTGCAAAACAACAGTAAGTTTTTTTTTTTTTTTTTTTTTTTTTTTTCACCTATATTCAGATAGTTTTGGAGGCAATTTACTAACGCGTGCACCTAGCCATGTTTCGCCAACTGTACCACGCCCTCGTCGTCCGCCTCTACGAGCCTGTACTTGGCATGCAGCCTGCGATGCCTCTCACATCCTCCGACTCGGCGTCCAACACAGCTAATTCCACGAATCTCGACCCCTTTCGCCGCACCGACATGCTCTGGGCCCTCGTCGACGCCTGCTCAGCGTTCTTTGCCGCACGTCGTTCCGTCACGCTCAGGCAGACGATTCTCCGGCCCTCCACAATGACGGGATTCATCGCCTTTTGCACCATCACGGCATCCCGCGTACTGTTCCACGAGGCCGAGGATTGGGACGCCGCGGTCGCGCGGCGGCGGTTCGACTTTGGCGCAGCCGTGGCGGAGCTGGCTTCGCACTACGAGGAGGCGGCGGCATGGATAAAGGAGAACGCATCCAGCGACAAGATTGTTGATTCCAAGGCAGTCATAATGGAGAGTTACGTGCAGAAAATGCGCTGGATCAAACACTGGTACGATACTAGGATCGCCGCAGATACATCGCAGAAGACTACGTCTGGAGGCACTGAGCCGGGGACAGCAACGGCGCAGGCGCCGCGGGCACCGGTCATGGAATACCCCACGGGCCAGGGGATGAGCAGTGTGTCCATGTCGGGTGAGTCGATTATGGAAACAACTCAACAGCCGATTCCGGCCTTTTTGTCGGACTTTCAGTTTAGCGAGGCCTTCTGGCAAGATATGCTCATGAGCCAGCAACAGCCAGACTTTATGGCAGGCAACATGAATTTATAAGCATATCGATAACACACACACATATATAAGAAAGATACCATTTAGTAGATTATTTTAATAGCTGTAAATAAGCAGATTTATAGAGTGAGTGGTGCATGCTGACTTGTGTAAGTCGTCCGGTCGGAGCGAGATCCGGCCCGAAATGCTCGGAGCCGCGCCGCTACTCCACCAACTGCTAGCTTCCCCTGGTAGGTAATCTCAAGACAAACAATTCATCGCGATTGTTTTGTCCAACTGCTGTGTTCATCCACCTAAACTCCCACCTGATCTATATTTCTCACCATGGCAAATAAACCCGTGCGCGACTGGGGATACCTACTCATCATTGGCCTGCAGCTCGCGGGCATGCTCGGTAAGCAGCCAAGGCCGCCCCCCCCCCCCCCGCCCCCATCTTCATCCACGATACCGCGCTGACGCATCACAAGCCCTCGACCTCGTCGCCTTCTACCCCAGACAGCTCTGGCGAGAACCCGGATCCCCGCTGCACTTCCTCGTCGGCGTGCGCCGCAACTACGTCGCTTCCTCCGGCGACCCCTTCTTCGCGGCGACCTCGGCCGCTCACGCGGCGCCCTGGTTCCAGGTCTTCCTGTACATCGAGGCGCTTGTGCAGTTCCCGCTCGCCGCGTACCTCGTATCCCAGCTCGCTTCGACGCAGCGCATCAACGGCCCCGCGGAGCTGGCGGGACTCGCGTTCGGGTGCCTCACGTTTATGGGCTCGGCGGCCTGCTGCTTCGAGCTGCTGCACATGGGGCCGGGCGAGGTGCCGGCGGATAAGAAAGACAAGCTTCTTTATGGGACATATTTGCCTTTTGTAGTGATTCGTAAGTCATGTTGCTCCCTCGCGAGTTGTGGGTTTAGCAGTACTAATCCGATATAGCTGCCGTTTTGGCGGTGGACATGTTTCAGCGACTGCTCCCTCGCGTGCAGGAAGCTGAAGATGCCGAGGCAAAGGACGCATAATGGTGCACGAAGTGGTACTTGGGAAAGTAAGGTATCAGGCAAGAAAGCTACAATAAAAATGTCGTCGCGAGTGATGCATTACTGCGTGTAATATAGTAGTACAGTAACCAAACAAAAACGCCTTGTGATATGACCGTGTTCCTTTTTTTTATTTTAAATCCATCCTTGTACACTCGACGCGATCTTTAATCCATTCGCTTCGAGTAACCCCAGCCGTTACCGATGCCGTGTCCCAACGGCGTCGCTCCCCCCAGCGCTCTGCCCTTCAATCTCCGCGGCAGAATAACACCCATGGTGTACATTGCGGCAACGAGACCGCCTGCGATAAACGAGACCAAGCTGTAAAAGAAGGTGCTCGCATAAATATGTCCTCCGAGTCCCTGCCACTCGACCCGTCCTTCAGAGTGTGGCAGATGCGGTGTGGGGAACCATCGCACAGAGAATTGGAGCGGAAGAGGCTCACCAATCGTCAGTTTCGTCGATTCGGTACCCTGCATATGGCTCAGCGGACTGGTGCTGTACGAAATGGCCGAGTCGAGAACGCCGCTGTCGTGGTGGTGCACATGATGCTTAGGCACAGAGTGCAGCAGTACGTTCATGTGCGTCGAGACGTGCATGTGGCTGAGCTGCAGGGTGCCAGCGACGGCAAAGACGAGAGGAATGTACTCCTGCTCGGGAGGCGTCTCGCCAATGATGCTGACCTGCGCAGGTGGGCGCGCGGGCAAGCGACAAGAGAGCGGCGCATCGGAGTGGATGTAGAACTCGAGGAGGTGGAAGAAGTCGTGAGAGATGGGGATGGTGCAGTTGACCTCGCCCTCGATGCCGTAGCCGAATTCGAGCGGCTTATTTGTCTCCTTGCAGACGGGGAATGGGATCCATTGGAGCTCGTGGTTACTGTTTTCGATGTGTTCGCCGGTTTCCCTGGAGTGGAACAGTTAGCAGGTGGTCAATAGAGGGGCGACTCGGCAAGGGGACACGCACGAGCTGCGGTTCATGCATTCGATGGGAATGGATGCGCCGTAGTGGTATGAGGGAAGAACAGCGTGGTCCACATCTGTCACGGCAGAGGCGAGCGCGGCGAGCGCTGGTACTATCGCGAGCGCATGCATGGCGAGTTATGTCTTTGATGCGAACAGGAGGGGGGGCTCGGTCTCGCAGGGCTGGATGGTGATTCGGCGGGCTATCTCGACATCTGATGAACGTGGATTTCCGTCATGCGCGGTAGTAGAGTTCTCTTTTAGATTGTATGACCAGCAGCAACGCAACTCAGGCACACACCGACAATGCACACGCAAACGTCGACGGTTGAGACGTGGCTTTTGCGTTTGCGCCATGCGAGCAGACTCGGGCACGTTGACGTAGTAGCATCACGTGTAGGGGGCGGTCCAGCGGAAAATTACAGGGGGCATGTGGCTAATCTTTAGCGCATCGGGCTGTGTTCTTCAGGGGGCCAGGGTATTGCCACTGCTAAACTGATCCTGCCTACCCTAGACTGTCCATTACAACAAATCACCAATTCTTTCATCCTCCCAATCAACCTCTTCCATCTCTACTCAACCCGGCCACTCATGTACAGGACATCCCACTTCATCTCCCATCCTTTGCCTCCATACTTCTCGGCCAAGTGGCTTCGGATCAACTCCTTCACCTCGTCTTCACTGTGAGCTTCCCTTTGCTCCTCGGACCAGTAAGACTTGAGTATGAACGGGAGCATCATGGTAAAGTACTCGACAAACTCGTCCGCACTGTTGACAAAGTATGAACCCTCCTGTATTGTGACCTTGACGTCCTGCAGACCGAAAGACGCGAGGTGCGTCTCAACCCAGGCCGGGTCGTACCAGTGACCCGAAGCGTGCAACTGCATGGGCATCTTGTCCGGAAACGGTGCTTCAAACGGCATGGCTGCAAAGGCACTGCGCATGTCGCGGACCCAGAACTGGTTCGCTTTGTGTTCGGGGAGAGTAGTGGCACCGAAAATGCCACCGGGCTTGAGAACGCGAATGGCATCTACACATGTTGTTAATCGGAAGGCTCGGCGAGAACGCAGCATTTATACTTGCCTTTGACAGCAGCATCAGGGTTTGGCATAATGTGTAGGCCAAGGCAAATCGTGACGTGGGTGTATGAGTTGTCGGGAAGCTTCGTATCCTACAACAGCGTTAGTCTCCGGCTTCAACATGTCTTGTCGGACGGTGTTTCTAACCTGCGCATCCGCCAACTGCGCCGATGTGTTGATCCATCCCTCATTCTCGATTCGTCCTTTCAGTATTTCTATAAGAGATTCGGAGTTATCTGTAGATAGTACCGATCCCCTTTCAAGCGTTTCCTTGGGTAGCAGCTTGTGCAGTTCCTGAGCTAGCACTCCCGCGCCGGCAGCATTGTCCAGCAGGACAACCGGCTCCGTGCGGTCTGCCGCCAAGCCCATCTGTGGCAGAAGAGGGCTTGCAAGCTTGCCGATTACATTTTTGCTCACACGCACCCAGAAATTGTTGTCCTTATCGATATTGCTAAATTGTTCGGAGATATTCTTGGATAGGGTGGCCGAGCTGGGAGGTGCCGCAGTGGTGGTACTGGCGGCAGACATAGTGAAGTTTTTGAAAGAAAGAGGTCCGTAAAAAATTGAAAGAATATTTGATCTTGTTCATTGGTAAAGATACTGACAGGAAGAAAATGTATGAAATTACAGGTTATATATACACGCACCGGCGACTATTGCGTCTCACGCGTTCCCCCCCGGAGACATTCATCTCTGGACCTGAACGCTAGCATCGCGATCTGACCCGGGGACTTTTCGGAGACTTTTGTTCCCTTAAAACAAGGTTTGCTGCGTCAATTTAACTTTGTCCATATTCGTGACATCGGTGCGCGCTTCTCTCTCGGGCCGTCAACCGCGTTGACTAGCAGCCATTTTGGGCGAAGCTGGGTTGATCCTCGATCTTGCCGCAAGCCTCGCATCCACTGGTCACCACACCGCCAAGGCATGACGGGTATATATGGAACTCGCAGTGAGCAGTCGGGAGGAAACCCCATGCATAATAAGCCACGCATAATCAGCATGGCGTGTGGTTCAGCCTGATGTGCTGCTAGCCAGTGTCCAAGCTTATCGACAACCAGGCGGAGGCCGACGCACGCACGGTAAATGCACCTCACGCAACATCGACGCGACGCAGGCAATTTATGGAAAGCTTCCTGATCTCGAAATATTCCTATTCAACTCTGTTTGGGCATAACCGAGATCAAGTTTTGCCATATAGCCTCACGTGATATCGCCATCGTTAGCCGTCGCTAGCCTCATGCTCTATCCCACCAGTCGCGTCCGCTTGGCACTTAATAAAGGCTCATCAATGTTCAGAGATACACCGCGCTGCCTTCTCCCCGCCGTTTGCTGGCCTGCTCCAGCGCCATGTCTGTGACGCCGGAGAGCGAAAAAGAGCTCGTTCTGGCTCTGAGGAAGAAGAAATGGGCGCCTCGAGTCCGCACTGGCTGCTCGGTCTGCCGGTGAGTCTTCGCCCCAGGGTTCTCCTTGGCCACCCGCTCGTGGCCCAGCTTTTCCCTCAGAGGGCACACCTGACCACTCTTTACCAGACAACGTCGCATAAAATGCGATGAAGCAAAGCCCTGCTGCGCGAAATGCAAGGCGGGCAATTTCCAGTGCAGCGGAATCGGATATGGCGCGCAGGCCCCGCGAGGATCGAAGCGGGCTCTCATGCCTCGCCTTCAACAGCCCGACTACATTATAGCTCCCTTCGCAACGCAACCGCCGAGAGATGAGCGATACATGTTTCAGTTGTTTCGAGACCAGATAACCCCGGGCCTGCTAGACGTCTTTGACGAAGACTTTTGGTCGGTCGCCATTCCACAGGCCAGCCAAGTGTACCCATCGGTCTGGCATGCCATGGTCGCTGCCGCCACCGCCCAGAACCTCCAGCTGCTCGGAAGAGATGGAAATCAACAGTCAAGCGACCAAGTTACTCACTTGGATGGGCTTGCACTAAAACACTGCAATCTGGCCCTTCAATTTCTGCGCCAAGTCCAGCCGGCTACGGCAACATCGGCGGACTGGGAGATGGTCCTGCTAACATGCATCATCCTCGTCTTCTACGCCAGTTCGCGAGGGAACTTGCAGGAAGCGATAACCCATCTTAGAAACGGCTTTTATCTTTCCAATATTTGGCATTCGCAAGGGGTCGACAATCAAGTTTCCAAAACCTGTCGGCTGAACAACTGCATCACCACGGTCGGCTCAATTAAACTTCGATTCCGACGCCTCGAGGTTCTCACCTTCTTAGCACCATTCCAGCTGTCAGAGTCAGCTACGGCACGCTGTCGAATACCTGTCGTGGAAGACGTTCCATTCGCATCATCCACTGAAGCATACTTGGAGATTCTCGCCATTGATATAGGATGGAAAACCATTGCCAGATCAGAGATACTTGCATCGGGTGACACGAGGCTGCAGCTCATCGTCAAAGAGTTCCATACTCTACAAAAACCGTTTTTGACTTGGCAGAAAAAGCTCCGTGCCTTGCAAAGCACGATGCGGCCGCTGGAGCTGACGTCAGAGAGCGAGCAAATGGAACTTATCCGAAGATTAATGCTGCAGCTTCTTGACCTGACGTTGGAATCCATGACCATGATTGACACGTCAATGGGTGAAGTGGCGTGGGACGAGTTCAACGACAACTACAAGGGAATGGTCGACATCGTCAACTACCTCTTATCACGCAAAAGTGCCCAAGAGGCTGATGGCATCAGAGGCGTCATAGCAAGGCTCACCCAATCAGCACAATTCCGATCTCTTATCGGATTGCCCATGGTAGCCGTCGGTCATGTGTGTCGCATTCCAGAAACACGGGCCAAGGGCATCGAGCTGCTCAAGGCGATACCGTTCGCTGACGGCGTTTTCAACAGCAATTTTTTCGTTGAACTCACAAGCGAACAGAAACGTGTGGAAGAATGTGGCCTACTTGCTGAGCCGCTTGAAGGAGGATGCGACTGCATTGAAAATACATACATTTGCAACGACCACCGAGTTACTGAGGTTATCATGTCGCCACCAAGCGTGAACTACTTGGCAAAGGCAACCTTCAGGACAGTATACAATGTAAGGCATGGAGAAAAGGGCCAAGAGTATTTGTTCAAAAGGCCGGACGAGCACATAATGAATAGAGTATCGTGATTAGCCAACCGCAACTTTGACGATCCAGGAAGTAGAAATCTGGAGACTATCGAGACGACGGCAGGCCAACTCCATCTCTGTGCCGCGTGGGTACTGTAGCCAAGGACTCATTTATTCTCTTCTAATATTCTAAAGCTAAATCCAGACCAAAGGGCTGAGGTTCTGTGTAAGCACAACTTCGCCACATTCAGCCAGCGAAACAGCAGATCTAACCAATAGCAGCATTTCAGAAAACAGCAACCAACAAAAACAGTATTTGCATAAATTCCTTAAAGGAGAGCAACTGCGGCGATGAAAGCGATCATGCTCGTGTATCAAAGCTCAAATCGGGCACCGTTGCCAACCGTCGGCAGCGTCGTGGGAGCAGTTGAGGGAGACGACCTTGGTGGCCTCGCACGTGGGGCTGTTCTTCGCGGCCGAGGTTCCAGCAGGAGACGCACTGGGGATTAAAGGTGTATCAGGAGAACCAGGCGCGACGGGAGCAGCAGAGTCGACAGGTGCGACAGAGGCGGCAGGGGCGCTGGAACCAGCCGGGTTGGTAGCTTGCTTGGGAGTATCTCCAGTGGAAGCAGATGCGGCCGCAGTGATCAAGGGCGTGGGAACATATATGACACCACCAGACGGGTAAGTCAAGGTGTTGGTGATATGGTCGCTGCCGCAGGAGTTGCAGGTGGCCACAGTGGTGGTGAAGCCGTGAGGGACACATTGCCAGCCTCGAGGGTCGGCGCCGTCGACTGGCTCTGGTAGACCTCGTGCACAGTGTACCTAGTCTCAGTAACACCAGTAGGGCAAAGCACCTCATAGACGGTGGTGTAGGTCTTGGTGTGCGTTGCCTTGGCGCTGCAGGGCGGGCACACGGGCATAGCCACAGTGACGACAACTCCAGGGCCAACGGGGGTGGAAGACGAAGAAGTCGGCACCGGGTTGCAGTCCGTCACGGTTGAGGTGCTGTAGGCGAAGGCCTCCGCGCGAGCGGGACGAAGCTGTGAGGGGAGAGGCAGAAGTGCCAGGAGTCACGTTGCGACAGGCATGGCGAGAGTGATATTGTGCGAGAATGGTGGTGTATGAAGAGAAGTTGTCTGGGGATGAGGTAATGGTGATGGATATAGGGGGTTTGTGAAAGAGGTCACGAGAGGAAAGGAAAATGAGATGGGATAAAACGTTTATGTAGATATGGCGTGTTGTAACCCGAGGGGCGTTAAGCGAATGCGTTCAGAAGATGATTGCCTCTTTCGGCCACAACGTTTGACATAGGTGTGTGGATAGCCTCATTTTCAGCTGCCTGCCCGCTTCACTCTTGCCGGGCCGCCGAGGTCAACTGATCGCAGCCATTATAGGAATGTAGTATCCCAAGGCTACTTTCCGATTGCTGTAGTCAAAGCTACCAGCCACTACCAGCTTGTTAGGAAGGGAGGAACAGTCTACGCCATGTCGTCGAAAACTGCTACATCGGTTGACGAATTGAGGGATTGTGATTCCTAAGTACCTCGGCTCCGATCAACACTGGTACGGAGTCTGCCAGGAATACGGTACCAGGTCCATCTGGGACTACCCCCCGTCGTGGAGCTCAAGCCCCAGTCGTCGGCGGAGACGACGATGCCGCCATAATTCAAGCCTCACGGGCCCTCCACGAAGAGTGCCCGGATGGAGGCTACGGCTGGATCATTGTATTAAGTGGCGCGATGCTCATGTGGTGGGCATCCGGAACGACATATGCATGGGGAGTCGTGCAGCGCAAGCAGGTTGAAGAAACTTGGCAGGTCCGGCGACGCTCTCGTTTATCGGCTCGTTGCAGGCGTCCATGCCCGCCTGGTTTGCCGTGCTTGATGCGTTTGTCATGCGGACATGGCTGGGCTCGAGTAAACTTGCGATGCTGGGGATGCTTACAATGGGAATGGGTGAAATCCTGGCGAGCTTCTGCACGACAGGTGTACCAGGTCTCTTTGTGACTTTCGGCTTTCTGGCGGGCGCTGGCGGCAGCTGTGGTTTCGCGGTTGTCGCTGCGGTTCCTGCCCAGTACTTCAACACCCGACGCGGCTTAGCGAATGGCCTAATTTTCGCGGGAAGTGGCTTCGGAGGCGCGACAAACAGTTTCTTCATGGATGCGCGTATTCGCAACATCGGTATTGCCTGGGCATTCCGTGTGTTGGGCCTTGTAATCATTGTCACCGGCTTTTGCGCTGGTTGGCTGATGAAGGAGAGGACAAGGATTCCCGACAAAAGATTCGTGGACTGGTAAACATCCTGCACATAAACAGCATGTTAACCACACTTTTACTAACATGACAAAAACACAGGCGTCTCTTTAAGAACGTTAACTTCACTTTACTTTGGCTGGCTGCGGCTGTCGGCAATTTCCCCATCTTCGTGCCGCCCTTCTTTCTCCCTCTGTACACCCAGGCTCTTGGATTTTCGTCAAGTACTGGTGCTGGTCTTGTCGCTGGATTCACACTGTCTTCCGCAGTCGGGCGCATTATCTGTGGCTTCTGCTGTGACAAGTTTGGGCCCGTCAACGTGCTCCTTACCTCGCTGCTACTGTCGGCTTTCAGCATGTTGGCGATTTGGCCGGTATCACAGACGCTGGCTCCGCTAGCCATCTTTTGTATCCTCAATGGCATTTCAAACGGAGGTTTCTTTTCGTGCACACCAACTGTTGCGACAAGTATCTTTGGAAGCCAGCGAGTCAGTGTTGTCATGGGCATGATTATGACCGCCTGGGCTGGAGGTTATCTCTTGGTGCGTACTTCTTGACAACCGACTTACAAGTCTCTTCCTACATTGACCTACTAACTAACTTCGCATTATAGGGCTCACCTATTGCTGGCTACCTGCTGGAGGCATTTGGTGGGGCAGATGGTGGTCTCAAGGCGTATCGTCCTGCGATGATCTACGCAGGAGGGTTGGCAATGATCTCAGCGATCTTGATGGGGATCGTTCGGTTCCGCTTAAACAAAGATTCTTGCCGCCGTATAGCCGTAACCTATTGGCAAGTTAATGAGACTTTTTACTATTATTTTGGAGCCAGCATCCATATAACTACAGGTTGCTGGAACCTGGCGGCGCCTTTGCGCCTAGCAGAAGCCTAAAACATGATGAGCGCATTTCATTTTTGCTATGAGGGTATCATTACTTTCTATAGGGAAAGACTGGCGAGCTGCCAATTATTGAACCCATAATTTTGCCATTAATTGATGGTGTTGAATGTAACCCACACAGTGACACAGTGCTCTACTCCTCGTGAAAGCCCTTGACTAAGGTGACGTCGGAGATTCAAAGCTTACCGGATATCGAGTATCCTGTAACTTGAATAAAGTTGGCATTGGAAGGAATCGTTAAATTTATCTCGAAGTCTTGACTGGGGACTTCGGTAACGTTTCTGAGCGTAGACGCGCTGGAACGCGCGGATATCCTCCACTTTGTTGACTCTGTATTTCCGTCCCAGCTAACCCAGCACACTTGTGTCGTGTGGTTCACAGCAGTCGTCGGCGTCCAGTACGGCTTACCCTCCCACTTACACCGGTACCCAGGGTAGGACGGGTTATCATACTCGCCGTATGCAAGCGACATGCGGACGTCGCCATCAGGACCGTACTCCTTCGAAGTGGAAAAGGAGCCATAAGAGAAAAACACGTTGCCGTTCGTTTGAAGCTGATACGAGCGCCGAGAATAGGTCGTGAGGGGGTCCTTCAGGTCTTGATACGTGCGAACAAAAGGAAAAGTCATGTTCCTGAAGATCAAGGACAAGAGCAGACCTCTAAACGGCGACCCGCTAGTCGAGAGCACTCCGTTGGCATCGTCGCAATAATGAAGCAACGTCGATTCTGCAGTGCGATTCTGGTTGCGAGCGTGATGTTGCCAAGACTGCTATTTGCTGCATGTTAGAACGGCCAGCTATATCAAGCGTTGGGATAGGTTAGCACTTTCAAACTGGGACTCATTCGTTAAGCCGCGAAAGTCGCCTTCTGTTGAGCCTTCAAGTGTCCAATCAATCCCACCGGTGACGTTTACCACGTACATCGCCCAAGTACTGCGAGCATTTGCGAGATACCGTCTCCCATGGCTGCAACGGAGTTCATGTGCAGCCAATCGAACGGATCCGACTCGGTACCGGTCGCGTATGTCTGACCGAGAGTGGCTTTGGTGGTGTTGAGGGGTACACCTGCCTTGAGCGGGCTCCATTGGAAGAGAATCTTGTTGGTCTTGATATCAGACTCCATGAATACGTGGTCAAAGGGCCATTCAGCACCACCGACAGGGCGGGATTCAGTCTAAATGGTACTTACGGCAGTGCTTATAACGCCTCTTCCGTCCGTGACTTGCGACTCGTAAAAATCGAGGGCTGGGCAGCCGACGGTTGTCCGATTCGTCATGCGCAGTGTGATATTTGGACAAATTGGGTATGTTTGCTTGTACATCTCGTCCACAACGTCAACCTGGCCCCAGACCCAGATACCTCGGTAGTATGACGAAGGTCACCAGAAGCACAGGCTTGTTCTCCAGCGACTACACGAAGAGGTTCGTAGCGTGCGTTGCCGGGCCGTTCCATGGCAAGTCGCCCTCGTCTGCAATCAGCAGCGGCCCCTGGTCTGGGGTATGCGTAAAGGCAAGAACTCCCGCAGCAAGAGGCGCGCCTGTCTTGTTCACTTGGAGCACGGGCGGTGTAAAGTTTGCTGTTTGGAAGTGTTGGTACTCCCGGTCTCCGGCGGAGTCTACCAGCAGCGGGAGATAACAGTAGTAAGCCGCGCATTTTATTTTGGAGAAGCAGCATTTCGATTATCTTGCACAAAGAAAAATGAGAAGCTGCGGTGAGCGAGTCGTCAGTCCGTATTATGTTTAAGCTGTGGTATATTTCGCTTCGCATTGGTTCCGCGGCCGCCAACATGTTCCGCCTACGCAAATAGGCCGAGTCAATGATGAGCGATATCAATGGGATCAAAGCCAGCTATACTTGAAAGGTTCATGGTGCTACATCTAGCAGAGGTTACCAGAGTTTACTTTTGCTGCAATATCACCAGACAACTGACATCGACTGAGCGAGGCACGCTGACTATAAAAGACATACCGCGGCGGCCTCGGCTATCTCCCCCTCCTATAGGTTAGGCCTTCCGTCTTGGTTCAGTTTCACCGTTTTGCCAAGATCTGTACATCTATGCTTTGCGTTATACTCTCGGCTACAGGGTCACGCGGTGCTGTGCTCTCACCTCAGTTCAGCACGAGTTGTCCGCTTAGGTCAAATCAAGGACTCAAATTGAATGCGCACCGTCGCGCGCGTGTTAGGCTTGAACTACAAACTGTACATCGTTGCCGACCGATACCCGCGCCCGGGGTCGCCCATCATTGTCTTTCGGGTCGGTCACAGGCCCAAATATGAAGCACGGCAGCATAACCTCTGTCTCCGTGTGGTCTGACTTCCGTCCCCAATCCCACCACTCCATCTCAGCGCCGGCATATCGGACACGAAAACAATCCCCAGATGCTATGTCGTCCGGCCAGTCTTCCTCGGACGGGTCGTATCGGCACGACCAGCTCTCCCCGGGACCGATGGAAATAAAGTCATGATGCTCTGCCACGCAGACCCTGACGTCGGGCTCATCCACAACGAAGTATCCCGTGTTGGAATCCCTCGGACAGTCCTCCCATCGATCTGACGTTCCCTGGCTTGCATCGCCCTTTTCAAGGCGCCGGAGAAGGCGAAAGCCGCTGTCGATGATGTATTTGTGGAACGTCACTGGACGGGCGTCGGGACTGCCATCTTGAAGAGTAATAGTAGCTGTCACCTTGAAGGAACCTTTCAGGGAGCCTTCCAAGGACCAAGTTTCTGGCGCCTCAAGTGATATCTTGAGAAGATCCACAACGTCAGGGTCCGCTTGCAGAGCATGTACACTTGTATTTGCGTCGTCGTTGGCTCTCTGTTGAAGTAGTTGCTGCAGCCTCCACTGTTCTTCCAAGACGTTGGCCGTGCTGTAACCCCAGCGCCTCTCCTCGACATCGCGAGCGGGCCAGGCGGGCTCTTCCGCCGTCGCCGTAAAGACCACACCTCGGCTTGCAGGTACGTGTAAACCACCTAGTTGTGCGGTAGTGGCCTCTTTGCTGGCCACCGTAGAGCCCCATGCCCACTGCGTAATGTCGCAGCCGTCCCAATCGAGTCTGTAGCGCTGGCCAGCCACGAGCGGCCGCTGGTAGTATTCAGGAAGCGTGGCTTGAAGTTTGACGGCGCCGGATGGCTGCAGCTCATGTTCATCGTGGATGCGACCGTAATTGTCGCGGGCAAAAAGCCCCTGGTGGTTGCTGTCTCGATTGTCGGGGTCCCCAACGTGGACGGGTATAAAACCGTCACCTGTCTCTCGGAGCAAGGTGAAGCGACGGGGGCGCAAGCCATCCGCCAGGAGATTCCACTTTACTGTACAAGAATCACCACAAAAGTCCGGTTGCCGAATAAGAGTGATAGTGAGACGATACGGCAATGTGATCGGCACCCTTGCATCGCGGGCCTGCTCAATAACGAGAGCGAGGCGAGGGGCGAGGGGCCTGTCTGCACTGTGGCTTGCCATGTTGTAAGGTTGGCGTTTGGTTATCGTCACGTAAAGTTGTCTAGTCTGGCAAGCCTGCTGATACTACGTTAGCGGCTATGTGCGGATAGTGGAGGCTAGTCTAAGCTTAAAAAATAATTTCTAAGGAGGATTTCCGATCAGCAAATAAGTAAATAGCCAAGCTCGAAGCCGTCCTTTGATTGGAAATGACCTTGGGATCGGCGCAAGGCTCGTCTAAGTACCTGTATTCCCTCGTCTGCATCCTTCTGTAACGTCATGGCGGTACGATAGTGGAGAGCTTAGAGTGGTTGTGGTACTAATTAGTTAGTTAGTTAATATAAAAGGACGACTAAAATAATCAGGCTGAAGGAAGATGCTGGGATGCCGTCGTTGGAGGGCCAAAACATGTTCACATCCCATTGCGTGATCGGTAACTGTCGGCTGCTCCCAGAAGGCGAAGAAGCCATTGTAACTAGATTGTGGTCCGTTTCTTGTTACGATAGTCGGGAAATTCTCGGCCCATCAAATAAAGAGCTGGTACTCCGTACGGAGTACATGCAGCAGTCTAGACTTTGTGGCAGGCATCTTAGACTTGCGGCCCCCTCGACCTTCATCAGTGACAGGGGATTGAGAATAGGCTGGCTGATATGAGGAAGTGGGCAAGCAATTTGCCAAGGCTCGGGTTCAAGCACCGTTATATAGGGCATATGTGATAATGTTAATGTTTTCACGAGTTACATAACTCTGATTTCGAACTCGGTACAAGACCCGAGAGGAGCTGCCATGGCCAAGAACGGATATGCGTGGGCTTGAACAACCACAGATGTTTAGTTACTGTCTAAGTCTCACGGATAATCACGGTCCACCAAGCACAGATATGCTTATCTACTGCAACAGGATTGCTATCGTTGCCCTAGATTTTGGCCTGCGTCTTTGCCTATTTCGGGGCGACCTTAACAGGCCATGCACCCACGGACGGCGAGTTTGAGAATAGGAAACGCGCAGTTTATTCCATCCACCACGTTGCAGGGAATACCCGGACAACCGGGTCAATGGAGACACAGGCTGAAGTGGCGCTGGGTCTTTCTAGTACGAGATGCCCAAAGGAGACAGTTTGCGGCGCACGTCATGCACATGGGCATGCTGGTAGCACGCGAGGCCCGGTAGATGCAGATGAAATGCCGCCGGCAGGCAGACAGATAAACAGACGGCCAGGCCAGGTGGCTGCTGCGAGGCCAAAGGAGCCGTGCCCGACTCACGGCATCTTTCTTGTCACGGGTACTCGATGCCCAGCTGAAGCCGGGGCTGCATCTGCATTTGCGCGAGGCCGTATACAGCGGGGGGAAGGAATGCAACGATGGTTGCATGCACCGACACTGCCCAAAGAAGCTAGGAGGCAAGAGGCAGTGCCGATGAATTGACGAATAGCGCTGATGAATTGACGAACGGGAGAAAGGTGAGTTCCCGCCGCAACATGTAGCTGAAATTCTGAAAGATTTGTGACCAATTGATCCTAGGCATGCTTATGGTTTCGTGAACAGAGTCTGCGGAGGCCAGTCTGAGGGTCTCTCCGCTCGCAGCCCGGGAGGCCCCGCGGCAGGCATACAGGTAAATACTACAAGTACGAGTACTAGTTAACTAGTTAGTAGTTAGTTACTAAATGACCTACGTAGGTGGCAGGGTATTAACTTGCAAAGATGCGCTCAGTGAGTAAGCCTCGCCTTGCGGTTGGAGGAGCCCGGTAGTTCCATGCTCCAGTCACCGTCCGCTGGTGGACTACAGGTGCTTTACTAATAAATATGTACGTCGTACGGAGTAGTAGTCAACGGTTTGGCACACTAGCTGGGGCGGCTACAGTAGGGGTACCTTTAGGGTGGCTTACCTACTAGAGAAACCTGCGACTACTAAAGCCAGGCACTATAATACTCCGAACTGCTATCCGGAGCACTACAGCACTACTCTGCACTACTCTACACTCTACTTGGGTACCTAAACATATACCTTGGTAACAAGTCTATCACATGCACACTAACACACAATATATTAGCATAGCTAGCTGGCCCACAAGACTAAAGAATATAATTAAGTTCATAATCCTAAAATCCTATTATAATTAATAACAATTACTTATGATTAAGCGACCATAAGAAAAAATTAAACCAATAAATATTAACTAAATCTTTTTAATTATTAAGGCCACGCCTACCAAATAAATCGATATATAATATATAATATAAATACTCACACCCAAATATAATACTACCGTCTATAATAACGGCCTAATTTTTAGTTGGTAATATATTATTATGACTATTTTATGAGATATAATCGTTAATAAAACACTTAAATATAGACTATATATTTATTACCCTCGACTATATCAAATTTAAATATATTATATACACTACTATATATATATAATATTTCACTAATTAAATTATATTAATAGAAAAGATTATAGACCTTTTTTATTTTTTATACTCTTAATATATTCGGGCGATGGTCTATTACCCTTATAATAGTGAGTAAGAATTATAAAAATAACTCATTTATAAGATATAATCCTAAAGGCCGATATAAGTGAGCCAAAGGGCGAGTTAAGGTATATAAACAAATTAGGAAGCGAGCTAAGATAATTAAATAAACCAAAGAGACCTATTAAAAGACATACCTTCTATATTTATCTTAACTTATTAACCAAGAACTTATTTAAATACTCCCACCTAATAATATACTAATAATTAATATACTTATAATATCTTAAAAACCCTAAACTTTATATTAATATTATTATTAATCTATAATTTAATATAAACTAAATTAATAATAGATTATTATTAAGGCTATCTTTAATTAAATTAATTTATCTTTAATATAAATTAATTAATTATAATAATTAATTAAATGGTTATTTAGATTATATAATCTCTTTAATAATAAGATTATTATAATAATAATTCTTTAATAATTAATTATATCTTAATGGTATTAATAATAGCT